>AFRA01001366.1:0-10770 GCA_000223055.1 Claviceps fusiformis PRL 1980
TAAATATTATAAGTAATATTATAATAAATAATAATTATTATAAACTAGCCTAAGTAGTAACTATAATTTAGTATTCATAAAGTTATTATTATTTCTAAAAAAAAGGGAAAACTATTGTTTCTCTTTATTATATATTTATTTTATATATAATATATACTTATAAGGTTTGCTCTATAAGTATAGTAGGTTGCCTTATATGCTCCTCTCGTGCTCCGCTAAGGATGCAAGCCTCTAGCTTAAATCTATTACACTTACTAAACTTATTAAAAAGTATAATATTATATTCCTTAAATATAAGCCTCTTTATAATTATTTAAAAATCCCTTTAAAGATAACTTTATACTTCTCTTTAATTATATGTTTTATAATAAAATTATATAATATATATATATATCCAGCTTATATCACTAGTATCTTAGTAAAGACCTAAGCTTACTATATACTAAAGAAAAATGATTTAGTATTTATAATTTAGCTACTTGTGTAAAAATGCTTTAAGTAAGCTTACTTTATATATAAAAAGTATATATATTTAAGGAATAGAGTATAAAGACTATAATGCCTATATACTTATATATACTAAATATATAATGTTATAAAAATAACTAAAAAGACAGTCTTCTAAACCTTTTTAATATTGTGATAGGGAGAAAAAGAACAGCACCCCCCTCACTAGCTAGGTTAGGGACCGTTGGCAGCTGTTAGCGACTGTAAGCAGTTATAAGGTTGTTAGCTAGCCGGTAGTTATCAGAAGCAAGAATAAGAAAGAAAAGAGAAGAAAAGAGAATAATAGGGATCTAAGTTATTAAAATAACAGTCTAGCACTAAAGCTAATAATAGAAAAATCTAGAATATTAAACAAAATATATTATAATTTAAGGCCTAATACCTAGGTTATAGCTGCTAATAGCTATAAGCTAGCTATAAGTAGTTAAACTTTTAAAGGTCTAAGTATAGGTTATCTTTTTATCTAAGAATTTAGTAATTTACATTGCTTATATACTAAATAGAAGTCACGTGCCTGCAGTTGCTAATAGCTATTAGCTATATACGCGGCTGCGTAGCTATTAGAAATACAGGGACAGGGGACTTTCCCCCAACACAACACCTCCCCCCTTAATTACACAACTATAAGCGTTACATAATTATGAATAACTAATAAAAAGCAAGCATAGATAGAAAGTAGGGCAGAAAAAAAAGAGAAAAGTGAGTAAAAAAAAATTTTATATAAATTCTTGCCCCTTAATTCCTTACTTATTAGACCATCTGCCTTATAATTCCTTTGCTTGTCGGACCGGCCGCCTCCCTAATTCCTTATAATTTATCAGTTAGAATTAGAATTATAGCCATGGGTAGCCATGGGCAGCTGTGTGGAAGCTGCTTGTTAGACCGTCTGCCTTGTAATTCCTTTGCTTGTTAGACCGGCTGCCTCCCTAATTCCTTATAATTTGTTGGTTAGAATTAGAATTGTAGCCATAGGTAGCCGTGGGCAGCTATGTAGAAGCTGCTTGTCGGACCGTCTGCCTTATAATTCCTTTACTTATTAGACCAGCCGCCTCCCTAATTTCTTATAATTTGTTGGTTAGAATTGGAATTATAGCTATAGGTAGCCGTAGGCAGCTGTGTAGAAGCTGCTTATCGGACTGGCTGCCTCCCTGATTCCTTATAATTTATTAGTTAGAATTAGAATTACAGCTATAGGCAGCCGTCTAGAAGGTGCTTAGAAGCTACTTATCAGACCGGCTGCCTCCCTAGTGGCTCGCTGCGCATAGGTGTAAGCAATTAGAATTGTAAAGAAAAAGTGTAGAATTCATCTCTTCTTCCTTAGATTAACAGCTATAACGCTGCTTTATAATGAGATTAATAGCTGTAAAGCTGCTTTATAATTAGATTAATGGCTGCAAGACTGCTTGTAATTAGATTAACGGCTACAAGCAGGAAAGGAAAAAGGAAGAAAAGAAGTAGAATTTAGTCTCTTTTGCCTTTATAATTAGATTAATAGCTAGCAACTATAAGACTAGTAGCTAGTGACTAGTAATTGCAAGACTAGATTAGTAATTAACGGCTGCAGAGTTAGATTGACAGCTGGGAATAGCTAGAAAAGAGAGGAAAAAGAGGGCGAAAAATTTATAAAAATTTGGAAAAAGGTCTTATTTATAATTAGCTAAGGAATTTGTTAGGGTGGGCATCTAATAGACCCACTTTAGGTGGGGGAAGGGCGGCTATTAGACCCACTTTTAGCGGGGAAGGACAAGGATTATAAAAAAAGAGGAAGAAAGGAGGAAAAAAAAAGAAGGGGAAATTAACAGTGTTAGCGGGCCGTTAAGTTGGGTGCCGGTCCGTCTAGCTGTAAATTTTAAGGGTTTTCTAGCTAGCTAAGGGAAAAGCTAGAAATTATTAGATTGGATAAATCCTAAGTAAGGAAATATCCTTATAAACAACTACTAGCGGCCGCGCTCTAGCAAGATAAATTACAATCGCAGCTGCTAGCAGTTGTTAGCAGTTGTAACTAGGTAGGGGTTTTGGCTAGTTAGTTATGATTTCTGCTAGAACACTAAGAACTAGTCCCTCCGATAGGTCTCGGCGCGCGGGCGAAAGCACTATTTATGACGGGGAGAAAAAGAACAGCACCCCTCTAACTAGCTAAGTTAGGGACCGTTGGCAGCTGTTAGCGACTATAAGCAGTTATGAGGTTGTCAGCTGGCTAGCAGTTATTAGAAGGAAGAAAAAGGAAGAAAAGAGAAGAAAAGAGAATAATAGGTATTTAAGTTATTAGAATAACAGTCTAGCACTGAAGAGAATAATAGGGATCTAAGTTATTAAAATAACGGTCTAGCACTAAAGAGAATAATAGGGATCTAAGTTATTAGAATAACGGTCTAGCACTAAAGCTAATAATAGAAAAATCTAGAATATTAAATAAAATATATTATAATTTAAGGCCTAACACCTAGCTTATAGCTACTAATAGCTATAAGCTAGCTATAAGTGGTTAAACTTTTAAAGGTTTAAATATAAGTTGTCTTTCTATCTAAGAATTTAGCAATTTGTATTACTTATATACTAAATAGAAGTCACGTGCCTACAGTTGCTAACAGCCGTTAGCTATATGCGCGGCTGCGCGGCTGTAAGAAATACAGGGACGGGGGACTTTTCCCCTAACACAATATATTTACTAAAATCTTTAAAATTATTCTAAAAGCTTTAATAGTATAAAGTAGCTACTTGTCTTTAAAAATAAGTATAATAGAATAATATAAGTATATATACTTCTTAATAAGACTATTAAAATAGTTTTTAATATATTAATTTACTTTAAATAATTAGTATTAAAGTAATTTAAAGTCTTAATTATAAGATATAGATAAAATAATAAAAGAGTAGTTATTTTAAAGTAAAGCTATATAGTATTCTAAGTATAGGTATAATTAAAAGGTATAGAATTAAAAAGCCCTTTACTATATACTTATAAGCTAAAGAGAAATATAAAAAAAGTAAATTAAATAATTATAACTAAGTTTATTACTATACTTTAAGGTATAAAGCTCTTACTAAACTTATAGTTAAAAAGCATATAAACTATAGCTTATTTATATAATATTAGTCTAATATAGTAATTAAGGTAAAAAACGCTTATTAAAGTCCTTAAAAGCTAGTTTTATAATAATATATATTTACTAATAAGAGTATATATAATAAACTTAAGACTAAATTAAAGTATCTTATATATATATAAATACTATACTTTTACAATATTATAAGAGTGTAAAGCTAATAGAAATTGATAGTATTGTAAAATAAGCCCTAAAGGCTATATTAAATATCTTATAGGCTATATAGCCTTAAGAATTTATTATATATAAACACCTTTATTAAGGAAGGTAATAATAATAAGAAATATAACCTTTAATAAGAAAGTTTTTTAAAATTTAAAAAAGAAAAGTGCTAAAATATAATTAATTTTTAAGCTATAAGTATAATTCTAAGCTTTTTAAATAAATATAAAACTTTATAATAATATTAATCTCCTTTTATTACTACTTAAGTAATTATTAAGAATATAATAAATATACTTTAAGAGTTTAAACTGAGGAGTAAAAGCACTTAATATAATAAAGGTTTTTAATAAAGTATTTTTAAAGGCTTATAAATATATTTTAAACTTTAAACTTCTTAAGTAATGCTAAATTAAGTAGTTATAAAGTAAACTATATATCAAGGAGAGGCTTTCATAAGCTTTAGTTATAAAAGCTGAAAAAGCTTAATTACTAAAGGATAATAAAACTTAGTTAATTCTATAGTTTTAAAATAATTTATATAGAATTAAGGTAATAAAAATAAACTGTTATGCTAGTTGCAAGGAAAATCAGGGGCGATTAGGTAGGAAGAATATAACCCGAATTCTCTCTAAAAAGTTAAAGGTAGGACTAGTATTATTACTAGACTAAGACTTACTTCCTTCTTTTTTTAGATTTAAGGTAATTCCCTATTAAATCCTAAGAGATTCTTTCCTATTCTATAGTACCTTTCTTTCTATAATACACTACTAATATATAAATATCTAATTTGTTCTAATAATTACGTATCTTTAATTAGGTAGTAAATCGTAATAGGGGTGTATATAATATTTATATGTATATTTCTATATATACTAAATTAGGTATAATAATTATTCCCTTAACCTAATATTATTATTAACAGGTGTACATTTATTTTATTTTCATTTCTAATTTAAAATATATATTTTTTGTTTTATTTTTATTCCTAATTTAGAATGTGTATTTTTTGTTTTATTTTTATTACTATTTTAGGACTAGTAATACTTACTAATTTAGTAAATAATTATAGGTATAATGTAGATTATCTTAGTATAGGGAGGGATTTGCTTTATAATTCTCCCCTTTTCCTTATTATACCCTAATCCTTTTATTAAAACTTTATAATTCCTAATATATTTATAATATAATTTTATTTACATATAATTTATTAATTGTATTTAAATTAGCTGAGAAACTATCCTTAATGCTATTTTATAGCATTTAGCTATTAAAGAGTAGAACTTAGAAAGTCTTAGACTTTAAATAGGGGTAGCTATAAAAACTATCCCTAAACCTTCTAGCTCTTAGCTAAGGCTATTATTGTTACTAACTATATAAGCAATGCTTTTAGCTACCTAAATAAAACTCTTAGTAGCCTTTTAGTAATAGTTAGTAAATTTTATTTTATAAAATTCCTTAAGCTAAGTGCTTAAGTAGCTATTATTATATTTAAGTAGCTATTTAGTGTATAAAATAAGGTTCTTATATATATTATAGTATTAAAGATAGCTATAAAAGCCGTTAAGCTTACTATAATAAACTATAGTAAACTATTTAAAATATACTACACTAGTATTAAAGGCTTTATAAATATTTATAATATTATAAAAACTAAGACTTTAAGGATAGTAAATACTAAAATTAAAGAGGCTACTAGGTCTATATTTATTATAAGGACTATTAAGGATATAGAATTCTACTTTATTATATTAAAGAAATATAAATCTATTATAGCTGCCTTAATCTCTACTATTAAAACCTTTATTAAATTACTTTAAATTAAAGTAAAAGCAATTACAGCTAAGGAATAAACTATTAAAGCCTAAATAGTGCCCTTTATAGGCACTCTTAGGTTGTTTACTATAATATATTCTAATAAGTATAATAAAGATAATACTTTAACTCCTTAGTTAAGGTATTTTATATATAGTAAGTGCTAATAAGCTACTATAAGTAACTTAAAAACCATATAATAAAAAGGGGATTTTAATAATCCCTTTAATAGTATATTTTAGTATTTTTATTATTTCTTATATTACTACTTTAATAGTATTTTACTATAGGAATTCTAATAGTTATATAAGTATAAGTAATTTTAAATATTTTATATTACTTATTTACTTTAAAAGAATAAATTTAGTAAAAAATATAATAATTTAATAAAATTACTTTAATTTTTATACTATTTACTATTAAAAATATAAAATCTCTATAGAATCCTACTTATAATTAAATTATACTAAAGGTAAATAAAGTATATAAGTATTTTTAACTTTAAACTATAAGAACTATAATTTAATTTATATAAAAAACCTTACTAATACTAATACCTACCTTAAGTTATAAAATACTATAATATTTTAAGGTCTTTATTTACTTAGCTAAGGCTATAGCCTAGCTACTTAAGTATATTACTAAGTATAAAAAACTTACCTTATTATAACTCTCTTATAACTCTCTTTTAATTAATAATATTATTACCTTTTTATTATAAGTTACTTCTACCTTTTCTTTATTACTATTATTAATATGCCTTATACTTTACTATACTCTTTACTATTTCTTTTATAGCTACTTTCTTATATAAAACTATTATTTTCTTTATATAACTATATAGAGTTTCCTTAGTTTTAATATTAAAACTAAAATAACTAGCTATACTATACTAACTTTACCTCAAAAAACTATAATAACTAAGGGAGAAATTAAAAGGAATTATAAGAATACCTTTTAATTCCTTACTAAACTAAATAACTTATATTTTAAAGCTAACTATAGTATTAATACTATAAGTAATATACCTTAAATAAGAAAACCCTTTATTTTTAAGTAGTATTATATTATAACTACTAAAAACCTTATTAAAAGTAATTTCTATAAAACCTTTCTACTTTATAAGCTTCATAGGCTATATTATCTTTTACTAGCTAATACTTAGCTAGAATGAAATATAACTTTTATTTAATATATAGTAAAACTTAATATAAAAGCTTTTATTTAGCTTTTACTAACTATTATATTTTATGTTAGTAAAACCTTTATTAAGTAAAACCTTTAAACCTATCTTAAAAGTAGTATTAAAAATATATTAAACCCTAAAAATAAAATTACCTTTTTTAATAGCTTTAGGGCTTAATATTTTATTAATTTCTTTATTTACTTTATTAAAACTTACTATAATTTTAATACTTAATATAAAGCTTTTACTTACTTTAGAAAGGTAGGAAACTTTAATAGTATTTTTGTAAGATATTATTTATTTTAAAGTAATATATACTATAAAGCCTTAAATAAAAGTATTAAAAGTATTTATACTTTTACTACTTATATTAATATACTAATTAATAAAATAAAGAATAAAATCTATACTAATAAGACTTAAAAAAGGTAGTATAATATAGCTTTTAATAAAATAAAGTAGAATCTTAACTTAACTATAATATAGCTTTAAAGTAATAAAGGCTTAATTATATTTTAAAGGGTAGCTAAAGCTATAATAATAAATCTTAATATTTATATTCTTAATATAGCTTTTAACTACTATAGATAGGTAGTCTTTAAAAGAATCCTTATTATTTCTATAGTATAATATAAGCCAGTAAAGAATATTTACTTTATAATAAAGCATTAGAACTAATATATAAACCTTAATAACCCTAACTATAATAAAGATATTAATAAAGAGTTTAAGGACTTTAAGGTATTTAGTATAGTCCTTAATAAAACTAATAATAAAGAGGGAGATTTTATAAAAAGTAATATATTTACTAATAATAATAATAGATAAAATAATATATTAATTAATAATAATTAAAACTTTCAGGTACTTAGTATACTCCTTAATGCACTTAGTAATATATAAAAGGATTCTTTGAAGAATAATATATTTACTAATAATAATAATAAATAGTAAGGCTAGGTAATACATAGATATATAGTTTACTATAGCTTAAAGGTTAATTATTTTTAAGGTCTTTCTATAAATATTTATTTATAGTATATATAATAGTTTACTTATTTTTGACATTACCCCTTATCTATATATATAGCTTTTATGGGTTAGTTTATGACCTAGCTAAGTATAGACTTCTATAATATTAATTTTTCCTTTTTTTTAATTTCTTAGCTTAAGTATAGAATATTATAAACCTACTCCCTTTTCTTTTTTTTTTCTTTTTTTTCTTATTTATATATAGCTTAGAATAAACTATGTTTTCTTTTATAAAGGGCGGATTTATTATAGTTTATTTCTAAAGATAAAAACTACCTTATAAAAGAAGGGTTTTGCTATAGCTAGCTAAAGGAGAATAACTTTAACTATATATACACTTAACTACTTACTTATAACTTAAGTGTTCCTTCTCTTTATAACTTTATAATATACTACACCTATTATGTGAGTACCCCTCATTTACGTGTGACATCCAGCACGTAACAATCTCCCTCTACTATATATTTATTTTATATATAATATATACTTATACGGTTTGCCCTATAGGTGTAGTGGGTCGCCTTATATGCTCCCCTCCTGCTCCGCTAAGGATCCGAGCCTCTAGCTTGAATCCATCACACTATTAAAAAAAAGCTTAAATTTAGCCTTTATTTATCAAGTTTATAATTTCCTTTTACATTTTTAATAACTAATTTTAAAGTATATTATGAAGTAGTGCTTAAAGTAGGTTTAATAAGCTATTATTAGGATTTTATTATAATTAAAAATAGTAATTAGCTTACCTTTAATAAATAAATAAGGTATCAATATTTTTATAGTAAAATAAATCCTTAAAATTAGTTAGTTTACTTAATAAAAAGAAAAGGTTTTTATTTTTCTTTAAAGCTACTAAGCTTATTATAAATATAAAAATAATATTAATTTTATATAAGCTTATATATATAATATTACTTATTTTATTTAACTATAATACTTAGTAAGCTAACTTTCTATATATTAATTCTATAATAATAAGTATTAATAAGGTTACCCTTTAAATATTTAATGTATAAATTTTAAGGCTATTTTATATATAAATAATAAAGAGATATTTAATAGTATATAATATAATATTATTTTAAGCTATTTATAGTGCCTTTAAAATATAGTTTTATAAAAAACCTAAAATTGTATAAGTTACTATAAAGAGTAACTAATTATTAAAGTTAATATTAAATTTAATTAAATAAGTAATCCTTAAGTACTAAAATGTATTAATATAGCTACATTATATAACTATTATAATAATAGTTAAGGTATATAGTTAGGCTAAAGTAATATATTAAAAGCCTAATCTTTAAACTATACTTTTACTTATAATAGTATAGCTATTATAATTATTATTTACTTAAGTATTAATAAACTTAAAACTATTATATAAAAAAAAAGAAAAAATAATACTTTCTTTATATAGTATTTTATTTTTCTATAAATATTTAAGCTATTATTATTATAAATATAGTATAAGCTAATATTATTAATTTATATTTTATTATTAACATTTATATAATAAAGCTATTTTTTTTTAAACTAAAGTTATTATTATTATTTAGTACTTTTTTTATTAAAGGTATTTAAAGCTTTAATATTTAAATACTTTATTAAGTAATAAGTAAAAAGCTATATATAGTTTTAAATAAAGTAATTATTATTATTATAATATAAATATTAATAAGTAGCTTTATAATATTTCATAATATTTTATAATAATTAAGTTATTTAAATTATACTTTTAATATTTATAGACTTTATACTTAGCTTATTTTTATTAAAAAACTTATAATTTTATTTAAAACTTAAAAAACTAATAAAATTAATACTTATTATAGCTATATTTTTATTTTAGTTATTTTTAAAAAAACCAATAATAAGCTTAGATATATTTTTTAATTTAGTATAAGTTAATATTTAAAGCAATACTATAATATTATATTATTACTATATAATAATTGAAATACAGAATATCTTAGTTTATATAGTAATTCCTTATTTCTTTTTTAAGTTTTACTTAAGGCTATATAAGTTTTATTATATTTATTTATATACTTTTACTTATAAGATATAACTTTTATTTGGAATAAATAAACAAATCTATAAATTATTTATTTAAATATTATTTAAATTAATTTAAGTTTATAATTGTTGGGAATAACCCAAAAAAAGGAAAACAGATACTAAAATGCATATATAACAAAAATAACATAAAAAGGGTCTATTATTAATAATTCTTCTAAGCTAAGAGCTAAGCTTAGAAAGTGAGAAAAAGGTAGTGTTATAGCTACGCATATAGTTAGCAGTATAGCTAATTAAACTATATATATTATTATAGTAAACCTACCTAGTTACCTATATCTACTATACTTAATATTTTACCTATACTAAGGTTTTACTATTAAAAGTAATTTTAACACTAAAGAATTTCCTTTTTTTATAAGAGAAATTACTTAAAGAGTAGCTAAAAAAATAAATAAAAATCTTAGTTAAGAAAAGTATTACTAAATAAATTTTAATTATAAAATATAGGGATATAATTAGTTATAGCTAGGGATTCTATTAGTTATTATTATTATTATTACCTTTATATAGCTTATATATACATTACCTATTTTTTCATTTAAATATAAGCTTTATTAATATTAATAAAGGTTTTTAATACTTTATTAAGTAAAGCTTTTATTATAGTATTTATAATATTATTCTCTATATTAATTTAGTAGATTCTTATAAGTTTATAGTATTTATATAATTACTAAAAAGCTATAATATTAATTATTAAGTGTTTTCCTTTAGTTATACTTAGCTTTAAAAAGCACTTATATAGTAAAAGTAAGGTAATATAAATTATTATCAAAATTTATAGAAATTAAAGGTATTTTATTAAGGTATTTAAGGTTATACTAATAGTATAGGCTATATTAATACCTTATAATATTTTATATAGCTTAAAATAAGTATACTTTT
>AFRA01001367.1:0-10767 GCA_000223055.1 Claviceps fusiformis PRL 1980
GCCAGGCCGTGGGTTCAATTCCCAGCCATAACTAGAAAAAAAAAATAATTTTTTTAAGAGTATTAGAATATTAGTATAAGCTTACTTACTCCGTAGTGGCCCTAGCGTATTACAAGTCTAGGGGGAGTGTTAAAAGTATATAAGCCTTTGTAATTCTAGTTCTAGGGATCCGGATCCCACCTCTCTTTTTTCAACAGCTAGCCCTAGCTCTAGCTTAGTTAGATTTTGTAATAGTGATTTTGCTAGAGATAAAAGCTCTTTTAAATCCACTTATACTTATCTTTATAAGCTAGTAGGGGGCCTAATTAGCTAGAAATTAAAGAAGGCTAGCACTATAGCCTTATTAATAATAGAAGCAGAGTCTAACGCTATTTATAAGACTTTTTAGGAGCTTTAGTGGCTTAAAGGGATTTTTATAGAGCTAAAAACACCTATAAAACCCCCTATACAAATTTTCTACAATAACTAGAGAGCTATAAAAACCGCTTATAACCCTACTCTTTATAGCTATACTAAGCACACCCTCCTAAAATTTCACTATAACTAATAACTAGTCTTAGAAGGGCTTGCTAAAATCGCTTACCTAGATACTAAGAAAATGCCTGCTAATAGGCTTATAAAGCCCTTTATAGGCCCTATATACCTTATTTTCTTAGAGCTTATAGGTCTAAAACCCCTATAATTTATTGCTAAAGGCTATAAAAATAACGCCTAGCTAAAGGTATAAAAATAATAAAAACACCTAGAAAATTAAAAATAACTATAAAAATAAAGAAAGAATAAGGTCCCTGCTTTTAATAGCAATGCCTTTATAAAATACTATACTTTACTATAGTAAAAAGTCACTTACCCTAAAGCCCTAATTTTAGGCTCTATAATTCTATAATTCTTTTTTGTTTTAGAATTTTCCTGGATTTTATATAACTTTTTTTTTTACTTTTGCCCTTAGCGCCTTTATAATAACTATCCCTAATACTTCTTTAGAGGGGGTGTTAAAAATAATAGGGTTATTTATAGGGGATTCCTTACTATTAGTGCTATAATTATAGCGCTAATAGAAGCACTTTATAGGGGGCTTTATAAGCTAATGTAAGCCAGCAAGCATACACACATATATGTGGCATAACTATAGAATTCTAACTAAAGGTTATGTGTATATAGGCTTATAGCTGTAAGGTCCCTATAAATCCTTACTTTTTAACCTTTTCTACCTATTCTAATAGTTATGCGGTTAGGCTAATAGCTATAAGGTAGGCCTAGTCTTTAGGTAAAATTTATAAGGCAACTAGTAAAGATATAGAGATATAGATTAAAGGATATAACTAAGCTAGCTAATAGCTACTTAGTTAGGGAAGGTAGCTACCCTATAATATATATTTTTTAGTATTTTTCTTAATAAGGAGGAATTTATAAAAAGTCTTAGGACTAAATTCTTTATTGCTAAATTCTAGGCTTTCTTTCTATATAAATATTTAAAAATTAGTTTTTTAGTGTTATATATTAATTTTTACTAAGTTAACTAATTACAAGCATATTAGTAGCTAATTAATATAGCTATAAGTTTATTTTTTTGTTTTTCTTTATAAATAAATTTTATAAAAAATAGAAAGTAGCTTATAAAGCCTAGCTAGTAACTAGGATCTATTAATAAGGTTAGTGGGTATATAAGGGAAGGAAGTAAAAAACCCCCTTACAGCCACTGACTGTATAGACTATTAGAATCACTCTTGCTAGCCGCGCACACCTATAAAGTTAGATATTAAATATAATTTATTAGATATTATTATTGCAAATTCTTTAGCGAATTAAACAGTGCTAAAAGCAATGCAAAAGCTTCTATATTTCGTAAGATATAGTGGACTGCAGCTTGCTGCAGTGCTCTGCTCTACAGAGCAGTGAATCTATACGTGCACGCTCACTAAGCCCACTACCTTAGTAAGCTGTGCTCTATAGCACCCACCTCCATTATTTCTAATAAAGAATACTACTATTTTAGTTATTTTCCCCCTCTAAGGAATTATTCTATAGAAGGTTCTAAGGGGCACTCAGATCCCCCTCTAAAGAGATATCCCCTATACAAGACCTAGGGAGGCCTAAATTTATAGGGCCTATAGGTTCTATAGTTCTTATAAAGCTAGTTTTAGTAACCAGTCTTTTAGAAGGAATATAAACTAAGTAGGTCTTAGAGCCTAAATTAGCTAATAACCTTCTAGGGATAGTCCTAGGGGCTAGTTTCTAAGCTTTAGGTCTTTTTTCTATAGGAATCAAAACCTCATAATAAGGGCTAATAGCCCTAATACTCTTATAATTAGTAGGGCTAATCTCTAAGGTAATTAGGGCATTTTCTTTAAAATCTGTAGCTAATAATTATGCTAGGCTAGCTGGTTTTGTAGAATTTACTATTATATTTATAAGATTTATAATAGCAAAAATAATAAAATTCCATAGATATAAGGGTAAACCAGACCAGTGTAGGGTAGCCTGCAGTCTATCTATTATAATATAGATAGCCCTCTTAGCTAGCCTATTTTGCTTATAGATATAAGGGGAAGAAGTAGTAAATTTTATCCCCTTTTTTACTAGCCACTACTAGCAAGTAGAATTAACCTCTCTACCCTTATTAAAATATAGATATTTCGGGTAGGTACTAAAATTAAGCTTTAGGGATCTAAAAAACCCTTTTATAGCTAGGAATACAGTAAGGCCCTCCTTATTTAGTAAAGAAAATAGCCACTTATATCTAGTTTTTTAATCTACTAGAATAAGGCATATAGGGTACTTATTATAAGGCATAGGGCTTATCTTTACTATATCCCTCTCTAGTCTATCTAAAGCCCTAGGGGGGTCTAGAATTAGAGTCTTAGAGGGCCTTCTAACTACTTTTGTTTAATTATAGGTTAAGTAGTTAAAATCCTTTTCTTTAACCTTAGAAAAATCTAGGATTTCCTTAGCTAATAAGCTAGTTTTCTTTAGCAATAGTAGACCTAGGTGCCCTAGTCTAATATGCCAGATTCTAGCTAATCTTAATAAATTTTAATATAAATTTAGCTTAGGGTCTACTATAAGATCCCCTATAAGCTCTCTTTTAGCCACTATAATACCTTCTTTAATAGCTCCCTACTAGGCCCCTTAAGAATCATAGGCCTCTTAGGGAGCTATTAGAGGCCTAGGGCCTATTTTAGTAGGATTTTTAGATACTAAATCCGCTAAAGCCTCTTCTATAATTTTTCTAGGGGCCTCTAATAGCCCTATATTAAAAGAAAAGACTTCTATAAATTTAGGTGCCTAGCTTATAAGCTTTAGCGAAGAAGGTGCTACTAAATTAGTGGGTTTTGGGTTAGAACTCTCTAATTCTTTAATTTCTAAAGCTTCCTTAGCCTATATAGGTTCCTTAGAGGGAATTTAGACCTCTATAGGGTAACTAGTAACTATATAACTAAAATAACCATTATAGTGCCTATAAGGGCAGCTAGAAGGAGGTTTTAGTAGGGGGGTATTAGTATTCTCTAGCTAGATAAAAAATCCATGCTTTTTAACGTTTAAAATACTAATATAAAACCTATTAGCTAAGAATAGCGAATTCTTATATATATAGCCTCCTACTAAATAGTGCTTTAGTTTACTTATTATATTTATATTTAATTTAGGAAAATATAATGCATTTTATAGGACTAGGGGCCTATATTTATTAGGATTTTGCTAATATAAAACCGAAAATTTAGCCTTTCTATATCCCTTAGGATAGATAGGACCACCACTAGTGGTTATAGGCTTAGCTTCCACTTTTTTATAAGGTATATAACTTATAAAATATTCCTTAGAATTAACTAAGTAAATAGTAAAACCTATATTATAAAAAAGAGAGTTTTTTATCTCTTTATTATAGAAATTAAAGGCTTTAGAGGATATTTTATCCTCTAGCTTATTAACTTTAGTGCTAGCTTCACTAAGAGTAGTAAATTCTTAAGAATAAATACTAGAATCTTTGCTAGAATTATTGCTAGCACTAAGGCTACTAGGTCTTTTATAGGGCTCTAAAGTCCCTAAAGAAAGGTTAAAATTTCCTAGTATAAAGGATCCCTCTTAACCGTTATTATTATCCTTAGCCTTTTTAGAGGATTTTTTGCTTTAACTTTTCCCCTTTTTCTTAGAAATAGGGTTAGAATTTCCCTTATTTTCTTAGGGGGAATTCTTCTTTTTTTTCTTATTCTTATTAGGATATTTAGAGGTCTTATTTTCTTTAGAGCCTCTATATGTAGATTCTTTAGAAGCAGTAGCTTTATAATATAGAGCCTTAGATACTGAAGAGCTCTTATCCCTTTGCTCTTTAAGTAAATTAGCTATAAGAAATTGTAAATTTAGTGCCCCTATAGGGGCCCCTAGAGCCCTATTAGTTCTTATAGAAAAACGTTGCCTTTTAGCCTACTGAGGAAAAGTTAACTTTAGAGCTTATAAATATTAGTTTACTTAGTCTATAGGCTCTATAAAAACACTTGCTAAATTTAGCCTAGCTAGTAGGTTATTAAATAAAGCATTAAAAGACTCTAGGGACCCCTTATAACCTTAGAAATTTAGGCTATGAAATTAATTATAAAGGGTACTACGCTGTATTTTAGAACTCTGAGAATACTGCTGGATTAAAATACTATATGCCTCTAAGGGGTCTTTTTGCTAAATTATAGCATTTTGGGGGCTTTTAGTGTAGCTATCTCTTAAAAGTATAAGAATTATAGCTTAGTTAGGATCGCTAAGGTTTTTAGTAATACTAGGATTTTCTAAAAAATTAGGTATTCTTAGTGCCCTAAATTAGATATTTAGGGCCTGCTTTTACTAATTAAAATTTTCTAGCCCCTTTAGCCTAGCTCCCTCTAGAAAGCTATAAACCCTCTTATTAAATTCTTTAATAATAGAATTATTAAAAGAGTTTAGAATATTAGAATTTTTAGAGCTTTCCTAAGGTTTTTTTTGTATTAGCTTAGCTATAGGTTCTAAAGCTATAGCTAAGGCAAAGGTAATAGTAGCTGCTAATATTTCTAATTTTTTTAAAATATTAGAGATATTATTATTTTGTTGTAAAATCTGTTGGTTTATATGCTCTGCCCACGACTGCTCTGGGGTAGGGACCCCTTAGCTAATTTAGCTTGGATCTCTTAAATCTATTTTTTTTGTTTAATATTTTTAGAAGTAGGAATTCCTCTTTTTGCTCTTTTATAGAAGGTAGTCTTCTAAATTATAGTAAGGTTACTATATATCTCTTTCTTTTATAGAAGTAGGAACTCTTCTATATCTTTCTTTATTTTTTATAGAAGCAAAGTCTTCTATAATTTGTTTTTTTTTATTTTATTTATAAGAGGTTCTTATAAGGTAAAATATCCCCTTTTTCGCTAATCCTAAATTTTTATAGAAGTAGGAATTCTTCTATACTGTGTTCATTCCTATTTTATAAAAGGGAAAACTTCTTTTTAGCGAATTTATTCTTTTTATAGAAGGAATAAGTAGCTTCTACACTCTCTATAAATATAGTGATATTTTCCTTTATTATAGAAAAATTTAGTGAATTTTCTAGACACTAAAAGTTCTCTTCTAGGCTTATAACTTATTAGAAATAATAGAGGTAGGTGCTATAGAGTATAGCTTACTAAGGTAGTAGGCTTAGTAAGTGTATATATATAGATTCACTACTCTATAGAGTAGAGCACTGCAGTAAGCTATAGTCCACTATATCTTATAAAATATAGAAGCTTTTGCATTGCTTTTAGCACTGTTTAATTCGCTAAAGAATTTACAATAATAATATCTAATAAATTATATCTAATATCTGACTTTATAGGTGTGCATAGCTAGCAAGAGTAATTCTAACGGTCTATATAGTTAGCAGCTATAAGGGGGTTTTTTACTTCCTTCCCTTACATACCCACTAACTTTATTAGTAGATCCTAGTTGCTAGCTAGGCTTTATAAGCTACTTTTTATTTTTTATAAAATTTATTTATATAGGAAAATAAAAAAATAGACTTATAGCTATATAAATTAGCTACTAATGTGCTTATAATTAGTTAACTTAGTAAAAATTAATATATAACACTAAAAAACTAATTTTTAGATATTTATATAGAAAGAAAGCCTAGAATTTAGTAATAAAGAATCTAGTCCTAAGACTTTTTATAAATTCCTCTTTATTAAGAAAAACAGTAAAAAATATATATTATAGGGTAGCTACCTTCCCTAACTAAGTAGCTATTAGCTAGCTTAGTTATATCCTTTAATCCATTCCTCTATATCTTTACTAGTTACCTTATAAATCTAACCTAAAGACTAGGCCTACCTTATAGCTATTAGCCTAACTATATAACTGTTAGAATAGGCAGAAAAGGTTAAAAAGTAAGGATTTATGGGGACTTTGCAGCTGCGAGCCCACGCACACGTGACCTTCAGTCGGAATTCCGTGGTTATGCCACACGCGCGCGCGCATGCTTACCGGCTTGCACTCGCTTACAAAGCCCCCTATAAAGTGCTTCTATTAGCGCTATAATTATAGCACT
Organism: Claviceps fusiformis PRL 1980; assembly: GCA_000223055.1. Taxonomy (NCBI): domain Eukaryota; kingdom Fungi; phylum Ascomycota; class Sordariomycetes; order Hypocreales; family Clavicipitaceae; genus Claviceps; species Claviceps fusiformis. Next base: position 6,542 of record AFRA01001367.1, read on the forward strand.
ATTAGTGAGGAATCCCCTATAAATAACCCTGTTATTTTCAACAATTACTAAGTTAGCACTAAATATAATATTATATAGCTAAGTATTTTTAATCTAAAGGTAAGGTATTTATTTAATAAGGGCCTTAACTTAAGTAATTCTAATAGTTAAGATTCTAGTTATATTAGTATTTGAAAGAATACCTTAAAATACCTCCTTAGTATATCTTTCCTTTAAAATAAAGTATTAATAGTATTAGAAATAATGGAGGTGGGTGCTATAGAGCACAGCTTACTAAGGTAGTGGGCTTAGTGAGCGTGCACGTACAGATCCACTGCTCTGCAGAGCAGGGCACTGCAGCAAGCTGCAGTCCACTATATCTTATGTAAAATGGAAGCTTTTGCGTTGCTTTTAGCACTATTTAATTCGCTAAAGAATTTATAATAATAATATCTAATAAAAATTATATCTAATCTCTAACTTTATAGGTGTGCGCAGCTAGCAAGAGTGATTCTGACGGTCCGTACGGTCGGCGGCTATAAGGGGGTTTTTCACTTCCTTCCCTCATATACCCACTAACCTTATTGGTGGATCCTAGTCGCTAGCTAGGCTTCGTAAGCCACTTTCTATTTTCTATAAAATTTATTTATATAGGAAAATAAAAAAATAGACTTATGGCTATATAAATTAGCTACTGATGTGCTTGCAATCGGTTAACTTAGTGAAAATCAATGCATAACACTAAAAAACTAATTTTTAGATATATATATAGAAAGAAAGCCTAGAATTTAGCAATAAAGAATCTAGTCCTAAGACTTTTTATAAATTCCTCTTTATTAAGAAAAATAGTAAAAAATACACATTATAGGGTAGCTACCTTCCCTAACTAAGCAGCTATTAGCTAGCTTAGTTATATCCTTTAATCCATTCCTCTATATCTTCGCTAGTTGCCTTATAAATCCAACCTAAAGACTGGGCCTACCTTGCAGCTATTAGTCTAACTGCGTAGCTGTTAGAATGAGCAAAAAAGGTCGAAAAGTAAGGATTTGTGGGGACCCTGTAGCTGCGAGCCCACACACGTGACCTTTGGTCGGAATTCCGTGGTTGTGCCGCCCGCGCGCGCGCACGCTTGCCGGCTTGCACTGGCTTACAAAGCCCCCTATAAAGTGCTTCTATCAGCGCTATAATTATAGCACTAATAGTGAGGAATCCCCTATAAATAACCCTATTATTTTTAACACCCCCTCTAAAGAAGTATTAGGGATAGTTATTATAAGGGCACTAAGGGCGAAAGTGAAAGAAAAAGTTATATAAAATCTAGGAAAATTCTAAAACAAAAAAGGATTATAGAATTATAGAGCCTAAAATTAGGGCTCTAGGGTAAGTGACTTTTTACTATAGTAAAGTATAGCGTTTCGCGAAGGTAATGCTGTTGAAAGCAGGGACCTTATTTTTTCTTTGTTTTTATAATTGTTTTCGATTTTCTGGGTGTTTTTATGGTTGTTTTTATGCCTTTAGCTAGGCGTTGTTTTAGTGGCTTTGGCGATAGTTATGATTATTATAAAGAAAAAATCTCTTTATTTTAAAAGATTCCTATAAGCCACTAAAAGCTTCTAGAAAGTCTTAGAATAATAAGATAAGAAAACAGTAAGAGCCTTTACTTAAAGGAAAAGTGAATTTATAGATATCTTAGGGCTTTTAAGAAATATTTTTCTTATTATTTATTTTTAAAGATATTTGCCTTTAGGAATTCCTTTAGGACTTAAGCTTTAAAATCTTATTTTCTTTAGAAATAAGAGCTTTATAGCAAAACTCTTTATAAAGGCTTGCTATATAAAAATCTGTTTTTTTTAGATTTTTATTCTCTAGTTAAAAATTATCTAAAATTAGGAATAAAGTATTCCTAGGGCTAAGTGAAAACTTAGGGACTCTTTTAACTATTAGGTCTAAAATGGGACCTTTAGGGTAATCCTTAAGAAAGATATTAAGAAAGCCCCCTTTCTAGTTATTTTCCCCCTCTAAGGAATTATTCCCTATAAGGGTCTAAAGGGCACTCGGATCCCCCTCTAAAGAGTTATTCCCTATAATATTCTAAGGAATATTATAAAAGCTTTTAGCCTGGTTTTAGTGAATAACAATAACCTTTTTGCCCTCTAAAAAATATTTAGGGCAGCTACTATAGTCTAGAAAATCTAGGTTATAGGGGTCTTTAGGCATAAGGTAATCTATAATTATAGAATTTCCCTAAGGCTTATCTGCCACTATAGGGCCTTCTTCCTTAGCTTCCTTATACTGGGCCCCTTAAGAACTATAGGCCTCTTGGCTAGCTATTAAAGGTAGGGTTATAGAGGGTCTAGGGGGATTAATAGAAGGTTTTTTATTTACTAAGCCCTGTAAATCCTCTATAAATTTAGATTTTAGTGCCTCTAATAGCATAGAATTAGGGGGTTTTTCCTTAGAAATTAAGGGGACCCCCTCTGTAAAAGGTGCCTAGCTTTGGCTTGCTTTCTGATTTTGCGAAGAAGGGGCTATAGGATTAGGGGGGTGTAAATTCCCTAATTCTTTAACTTTTTTAGCCTTTTTAGGGGCTAAAACAGACTTTATAGAGGGTTTTTTATTAACCTCTATAGGGGGGCAAGCCTGGTGACTAAAATGGCCTATATAGTGCCCCTTAGAGCAACTAGAAGGTGATTTTAGAAGGGGTGGATTGGAATCTTTAAGCTGGAAAAAAAAACCGTGCTTTTTAACATTTAAGAGACCAATATAAGACCTATTAGCTAAAAATAAAGAATTTTTAGATATACAGCCCCCTGCTAAATAATGCTTTAATCCGCTTACTATATTTATATCTAATTTTGGTAAATATAGTGCATTTTATAGGATTAAAGGCCTATATTTATCAGGGTTTTGCTAGCATAACACTAAAAATTTAGCCTTACTGTATCCCTTAGGATAGATAGGACCCCCACCAGTAGTTATAGAGCTTACCTTGCCCTTTTTATAAGTAGTATAGCTCATAAAGTGCTCTTTAGAATTAACTAAGTGCACTGTTAAGCTTATATCATAAAGAAGGGAGTTTTTTATATCTTCTTTATAGTTAAAGTTAAAGGCATTAAAAGAAGCCTTTTTTTCTTTAGTACTAGGATTACTAGAAAAAGAAGAACTAGAATTTTCACTAGAATTACTGCTAGCACTAGGGCTACTAGGTCTTTTATAGGGCTCTAGGGCTCCTAATAAAAGGTTAAAATTTCCTAGCATAAAGGTTCCTTCCTAACCTTTATCTTTATTATCCTTAGCCTTTTTAGAGGATTTTTGCCCTTTTTTGCCCTTTTTTTTATAAGAATTAGGCTTAGAATTCTTTTTATTTTCTTTAGAGGAATTCTCTTCTTCTTTATTAGAAGGGTTTTTAAAGGACTTATTTTCTTTAGTGCCTTTATGTGTGGATTTCTGGGCTATAGCTCTATAATTTAGAGCTTTAGCCACTAAAGAGCTCTTATCTCTTTACTTTTTAAGCAAGTCTGCTATTAGAAATTGCAAATTTAGTGCCCCTATAGGGTTCCCTAAAGCCCTAGAAGTTCTCATAGAAAATCTTTACCTTTCTACCCAGTGGGGAAAGGTGGATTTTAGTGCCTATAGATACTGATTTACTTAATCTATAGGCTCTATAAAAACACTTGCTAAATTTAGCCTAGCTAGTAGGTTATTAAATAAAGCATTAAAGGACTCTAAGGAACCCTTAAAGCCTTAAAAATTTAGGCTATGAAATTGATGGTATAGGGTACCCCGTTGTATTTCAGCACTCTGAGAATACTGGCGGATTAAAACACTATATGCCTCTGAGGGGTCTTTTTGCTAAATTATAGCATTTTGGGGGCCTTTAGTGCAGCTATCTCTTAAAAGCATAAGAATTATAGCTTGGTTAGGATTGCTAAGGTTCTTAGCAATACTAGGATTTTCTAAGAAATTAGGCATTCCTAGTGCCCTAAATTGGATATTTAGGGCCTGCTTCCACTGGTCAAAATTTTCTGGCCCCTTTAGCCTAGCCCCCTCTAGAAAGCTATAAACTCTTTTATTAAATTCTTTAATAATAGAATTATTAAAAGAATTTAGAATATCAGAATTTTTAGGGCTTTCCTGAGTTTTTTCTTGTACTGGCTTAGCTATAGGTTCTAAAGCTATAGCTGGGGCAGAGGTAACAGCAGCTGCTAAAATTTCTAATTTTTCTAAAATATTAGAAATTGTTAAAA
>AFRA01001368.1:0-10762 GCA_000223055.1 Claviceps fusiformis PRL 1980
TTTCTAAATACTAAAATACTTAATTTTAATAGCTTAAATAAAGACATAGCATTACTACCTTTATTAATATACCTTTCCCTTATTTTATATTAAAAAATTAAATAAGCTAAAATTACTTATTAAGTATAATTAAATATAAAGAATTCTTAAAATAAAAAGAAAGAAAATTAAGGTAAAAAGAGAAATTAAAGTAGAATTAAGTAAGTAGATTATTTAATTAAATAAAAGAATAATAAAAAAGAGAAAAAAGAAATAATAAAAACATTAAATTATAAAGAGAAAGAGTTAAACCTTAAGTAATAGAATCTTTAAAATAATTAGTTAAATAGTTAAGAAGGTATAAAATAAGTAATAAAACTAAAGAATTAAATAAAATAAGGAAAAGCTATAGCGCTCCCCTCTCTTTAAGTAATAAAATAAATAATATTTTATTACTAAAAGAAATAAAAAAGGCTAAAAAAGTAAAAATAAATATATTAAAAAAAAAGAATAAAGAAGGAAAAAAGAATAGTTAGTAATTAAAGGAAAGATAATATACCTAATATTAAAGCTACTATTAGTTAGTAAGGCCTAGTATCTAGATTTTAATCTAGTAGTAAAGATATTATTAAAGTAATATACTTACCTTCTTATTTAAAGAATCCTTTTTTTTTAAAATACCCCTTAAAAAAGGGGGCTTATTAGTATAAGTAACTATTTAATTAAATATATTATAAGTAGTATATAAGGGGAGTAGAGTTATAAGTTTATTATTTAAGGTTATTAAGGTAGTATTATTACTAGCTAGTTAGTGTAACTAATTATTAGTAGAGAATATTTACTAACTATTAGTATTTAGTATAAACTTTTTAATATAATCACTATTAACTATTTTATTAAGAATAATTCTATTTAAGGTTTAAAGCTTATATATTTTTATAACTAGTGCTTAGCTATAGACTTTCAAAGGTTTATTCTACCCTATAATTAATTTTCTAGTTAAGGATATATCTATTATATAATATATATTATATACTAAGATAAGGTCTTTAGGAACTAATTAATTAAATTCCTTATAGATAAAAGTAGCTTATTTTTTATGAGTCCTAGCTATAAGCTATTTTTAAAAATAAAGTACTTTTTTTTCTAATAGCTACTATATCTACTTTCTTTTAAAAAACTTTTTCGCGAATTCGCCTGCACCGCAGTAGCGACGCAGAACCGACTCTAAACCTCTTAAAAAGTGTAGAAAAAGAATTACTATATCTGTTTTACCCTATCTCTAATAGTATATTAGTACTAAAGTATAGGTATAGTAAATAAGGCAATGCTAATAAATATTAATAGTAGGAATTATAGCCTTATATAAAGCTACTACTACTTACTTATAGAATAAGGTAGCTTTATATTAATAGTATCTTAAGTTACTTTTACACTACTACCTATATATAAGTAAATACTAAATTACCTTATTATTAAATATAATAAAATAGTTAAACTTATACTAATTATAGTACTAAAAAGTATATAAAATATTATTCTTTATATTAATAATATAGCCTTAATATATACTTAATATAGCCTCCTTATACCTTAAACCTATACTAAAATATTAATAAAATTAACCTTACTATTACTTAATAAGCCTATTATAGTTAAAAACTTAGAAGAAGTTATTAAATAAGTAGTAAAGAAAGCTATTAGCATTAAGAATATAATAGCCTTAAGCTAAGCTAGTATTATTACTAAAGATACTACCTAATTATTTATTTATTAAATTTAAGCTATAATAATAGTAGTACTACCTTATATTTACTATAAAACTATTATTAAAGGTAGTATAATAACTAAAGCTATATAAAACTGCTTACTTAAAGAAACTATTATAGCTATTAACTAAGCTACTAATACTAATACTGCTATAGCAGTGTATTGCCTCTATAGTAGTAATACTATAATTATATTTTAGAATATAATAAAGCCTTATACTAATAATATAGCTTAGGTTAGCACTGCTTTTAAACTAAAAGTAATACTAAACTAATATATATTTAGTATTATTATTAAGGGCTTTTCTATACACTATATATAGAACTAAGAAAAGAATAATATCCTTTAAAATATAATTATAGCTAATAAATAGGGTTTAGTAAAGGTTATAGTATAGAAGCTATATAGCACTATAACCTAATCCCCCTTAATTATTACTATTAATAGAGTTAATATAGTAAATAGGCTATACTATACTAGAATTATTTATAAAGCTAAGATATTTAAGGCTAAGCTTAATAACAATACTATCTATCCCTAATAATACTTTAAATGCTTTAAATTTAGCTATATAGCTATATACTATACATTACCCCTATAGTGTAGCTATTACGTATTTAGTTAGTATAAGGAGGGTAAATAATTATACCTAGCGCTATTAAAAGCTATATAGGAATGCTATATTAACTGCTTAGGACCTTACCCTATATAGTCTTATATATATAATGTTATAAATAAATAATAGAACTATGTATATACTATATACCTAGTATAGCCCCTAGCCTTTACTAAACTACTAATGCTAAAGAAAGATAGTTAAATAAAGGTATCTAGCTATAGCTAAAGGAGAGATATAAATAACCTATTATTATAGAAGGCTTTACTATAGAAGTAAGTTAGTAAACTATACACCTACCTCCCTAATACTTAACTAAAATTAATATAATAATTATAAGCTACTATAGAGGCCTTTCTAAGTTAATAGCCTATAGCCGCTATAGTACTAAATAAGCTAAGCCTAACCTAACACACTATATAGAGTATATAATAGAGGTTATATACTAGAATATATAGAAGAAAACCTACCTTATATATCTAGCGCTAGAGTCCTAACCTAAAGCTAATATAATAGTAATATAAAAGCTAGGAACTATAAATAGTAAACTACCTAACCCTAGCCTTAGCTACTTTTAACTTACTACTTAGGGTAGCTATATTATAATTTATATAAACTACTAATATAGGCCTAGGGTATAGTTAATATATATAGGTAAGAACTAGTGCTTAATAATATTAGTAGAATACTATATTTACTTAATATATTCCCTAACTTATAAATTTAATTAGATATTACCCTTTATTAACTTTATAGTAGCCTTACCTTTAGACTATAGCGTTTTTATAGAAGACTTTAATTAGCACTACCTACTTTAGGACTATTATAGCTAAACCTTAATAAAAAGCAATACACTCCTAGCGCTAGTAATATAGTAATAGCTTAGACTTATAATGCTATAGGGTAAAGTAACTTAAAAAATATAGAGTAAAAGGGATAGTATTATTAACTATACTTAGGTTACCTATAATATAAAAGCTAAATTTATAAAGGGACTAAACCTTACTAGATTTAATTATATCCTATAGCTTATCTATATTAGCACTAGCCTAAGGCTATATAGTAACTGCCTGCTTTATTTTAAATAGCTATATATAGAGAATAACCTTATAATAGCTAAGGCAGTAATATAGTTCTGCTATAACCTTACTAAACCTCTACTCTAAATACCTATAGAAATTAATAGCTATATAGAATAAATAATAGCTAAGCTTTAATTTATTATAGATTTAGTAGTTTTAAGGGAACCCTAAGGTAGCCCTAGGCTAAATTTATAGTAAAATTACTATACTAAAGAAGCTATCTAGAATATAAAGAGAGCGTTAAGGCAGTAGTAGATATTCTATACTAAGAAAAACTAGTAATTTACTACTAATATAGCCTAGATATAGTACTAAACTATTAGTAATAAAAGGTATAGTGCTTAGCACTTTACTATTAAGGTAGCTACTACTTATAAAGAAAGCCTATAGAAACTTAAATGCTAGGTATAGCTCTATAGCAAACTACTACTAAAATAGTAGCAAATCCCTAATTTTATTTAAAGTAAGGGTATAGACACTATAACTACTAAGTTATACTAAAAGAAAGCAGCTATACTAGCTAACTACTTCTTCCCTTCCTTTTAAGCCTAACTTAATAATATACTAAAGGATCTTAATAATTACCTTAATATTATAATATTTCTATTAAAAAACTACTTTAATACTAATAAAATCTATAGTATTATTAAAAGCCTAGCTAGCTAGAAGGCACTAAAACTAAATAAACTTCTAGCTAGTTACCTTAAAGTGTATAGTAAGCTACTAGCTAGAACCCTTACCTACCTACTTAATATATACTATTACATTAGCTACTACCTAGCTTTATTCTAGTAAGTAAAAGTAGTTATTTTTTATAAGCTAAGCAAAACTTTAATAAAGTAGTATAAAGTAAAGGCTTAGTGCCCTATCTTACTTTTTAGTATTATTAGTAAAGTAATAAAGGCAGTAATAGTAAATTAGCTTACCTTTATAGCTAAATTAAGCAGTGCACTGCCTAACCTATAAATAGGTAATAGAGTAAATAGGTTAATAGAAGTTACACTAAGTGTTTTAGTAGAATTAGTATATATAGCATAGCACTATAGTAGTATTACATTACTACTTTAACTAAATATATTAGTAGCCTTTAATACTATTTACTATAAAAGACTAACTTATACCCTTATAGCTACTAGGATCTCTATATAGATAATAGTATAGACTTACTTCTTTACTATTAAATACACTACTAACCTTTATTTTAATAGTAAATTTACTAGCCCCCTACCTATAACTATAGGTATACTATAGGGGTCCTTAATCTCCCCTATTCTCTTCTTACTTTATATTACTCCTTTATATACTAAGCTTTAGGTAGTATATTCTATACTTATAATAAGCTTCTTTAATAATATAAATATACTTATATATAGGTATATAGTAAAGGAGATATAGAATTGCCTTAAGGCTACTTAAGTAATTTACTAAAAATAGTTCTAAGAATTAGGTTTTAAGTTTAATTTAAAGAAGAGTAAACTTATATACTTTACTAGGTAATATATAGTAATTATATTATTAGTCTAGCTTAGCACTAATATAGTATAACTAGTCTAATCTACCTACTTCCTTAGGGTATAGGTTTATTATAAGCTTTACTAAAAAGTATACTAAAGTTAGGTTAAGTTAAAACTAATATAGTAGTGGCTTATACTTATATTACTAGTAGCTTTAACCTAGGGATACTTATTATATAATATATAACTCCTATATATATAGGTTATTTAAAGTATAATTATATATAGTATAGAATTACACTATACCCTTACTAAAGTTAGTAGTAAAGCTAAGGGTATAGCTAAAGTATTTATTTTTAAATAAACTAAGTGCCTAAAGATAGTAATTAGTGTATTTAAGGCTATACTATATACCTTAGTTAAAACTAAGGTAGCTATAGCCCTAATTAACCTCTACCTTAACTACTATTTACTTTACTTTTACTAATAAATAAAAGCTAATAAAATAGCTAAGTATATTTATAGTGCCTATACTATAATAGTAGCTTAACTTAGATATAGATTAATGCGCTAAGGGCATAGCTACCTACTACCCTTAGATAACTACCTAAACTATATATTATTTCTAAACTAACTTTATAACTACTTATTAAAGCCTTTTTTAACTAAAGCGCTTACTTTAAAATAAAAGAATTATTAATACTAAGAGTAAGCTACTATATAGGCACGCTAGACTTATATTAACTATATAGTAGTAAAGCTTAACCCTAACTTTACCTTTACTGCTAAAGTTATCTACCTTTACTTAGGCTTTACTAAGTATAAATCTATAGTGCTTATATAAATATATATAGAATAAATTAAGCTTAATGCCTTTTTTTTTTACTAATATATTTCTAAAGTAGATTTGCTAATATATAGCTACTAAGCTAATAATAAGGACTACTATTATATTCTATTATCTTATAAGAATTTTAATTACCTCTACCCTATTAACACTAGTATACACCTAGTGTGTAACTAATGTAAAGTTAGGGAGGCATTAAAATATAATAAGCTAGTAACTATACTTATAAAGTAGCTTATATTAATAGAGTGTATCCCTTAATTCTAACTTACTAAAAGTCTTTAAAATTAATAGGCTAAAGATACTAAAGAGCTAATAAAAAGAGGTACCTAGCGCAGCATAGGTATAGAAACGCTAGGGAACTGTGTAAATATTATAGCTAGAATGTATTATTATAACGTATAACTTATATTCACTAATATATAAAAAATAGTAACCTAAGAGATAATAAAAAACAGGCATAACGCTCCTATGCTAGCCCTAGGCCTATACTTTATTGCCCCCTCCCTCCCCCCCTTCCTTCTCTTTTAGGTTATCCTCTACCTCTATTATTATATAGCTTTATATAGCTACTATACTAAGCCTATAGACCTTTTATAGAATCTCTTCTAAGATATTATTTTACTTCTTTAGCGTATTAGTAATATAATAGGCCTATAGTAGTATCTTACTTTTAACTAAGGTTAAAGCTAAGACTACTATAGTATTGCTAGTAGCCTATATTACTATATTAGTAAATAGGCCTGCCTATTTTATAAGCTATACTGCCTCTTTCTAAGTAGTGTTATACTCCTTAGCCTACCTATAAGTTAGTACTATACTAATACTATAGCTAAACTATAGCTATACTGCCTTATACTTATATTAATAGGCTCCTTAGAGATATAGAGGTTTTGTATATTTATTACTTACTTAATAGCCTTTTAGTATAATATAATATTTAAATTTAGCTATAAAACTAATTAGCTACTACTAGGCTACTAATATAGATAGGGAATATAATACTTATACCTAAATAAGTCTTTTTTACTTTTATATACTTAAAGTATATACTACTAGTACCTATTTAAATTAGTAATAGTAATGGCTTAGGTTAGAAGGGGGTACTAACCTTTAGTGCTATAGCACTGTTTTTTAATGTTTTTAGCTTACATTAGGTAAGCCTTATAGGGCTAGGCCTATAATTAGCCTAGCTATAGGCAGGTTAGTAGCGGTAGCGTATTAAGAAAGGAATAGTACTTACTCTAAGGGCAATAATTAACTTATTTATAAGGGTAGGTAGCATCTTTAATAATGCTATAGTTAGTTAGGGGCAGTAATAGGGCAGTATTACTATAAAAATAAGAATAAGGGTATACTTATAATAGAGATAATAGATAAAGAAGAAAGGAAGAAAAGAAGAGGTTAGAGATAAGGGAAAAAGGGTATATATATCTTTCTCTTTCTATTATATAACTAATAGTTAGCTAATAGCTAGTTTAGTAATAGCTAGCCGCTAGCTAGTGTAACTAATGCTATAAAAATATAGAAGCTAGAGGAAGGTTTTAAGCAAAGGGGTAGTAGCCTAGGGGAATTAGATAGGGACTAGTATAGAAGATAAACTAAGCGCTTAAGGCAACTCACTATAATATATAGACCACCCCTAAGGGTATCCTGCAGCACTACTATGCCTCTACTAACCTAGTTTACTTCCTATTCTATATTACACACTCTTCTATAATACTGGTTAAGTTTAGCTAGTAGCACACCTCTTTCTATAGTTAGAACTAGTATAGAGCTACTATAGCTCTACTGCAGAACTTAAATAAAGGCTATATATAGGTTTTCCCCCCTATACTAGGGTTTTTCCTATATAGTCTCAGTAGCAGTAGTACTAGAATTGGGCCAACAGCCCAACTAGTGTATTAAATAAATAAAAATCTACTTTCTTTTAGTTAAGAATATAGATTCTAGCTTTAAAAAGATTGTATACTATAGTTATATTATTTTAGTTAATAAATTACTAGGTTCGAAATTCTACTTTAAGGGGTAGTCAAGGTTCCTAGCTATAAATAAGGTAAAAGGCAGATTAACTATATAAGGACCTAATAGTAATATAGTCTATAAGGAGGGCTTATTTAAGATGCTTTAGCTATTTTCTATTTAAACTGCCTAATTTAGTAAGTGTAAAAGCTAGGGACTAATGCCCTACCTCTATAAAGCTATTTACCTTAGGGTTATAGCTAAAGGTCTATATACCTTATATACTAAGTTATACTAAAGCGTTACTAAGCTTCTCTTTTATTTCTATTTTATTATAGATAATAAATAGTATTAAGCTAAATTTACTAATTAACTTATTTAGAAAGTAGTAAATAGCTTCTATTATAATAGTATAGACTAGCTAAGCCTTAACCTATTTAGTAAGGTTATACTAAGCTTTTAAAAGGTACTTATACTTATAATTAAATAGTAAGTGTTAAGTATTAATATATATCTTACTTACAGGGTTACTTAGAGTAATAGGCATTACTAGCTTATATTAGCACTAGGGTATAAACTTTTAGTAAACCTTATAATAATATAGTATTTCTTATATAGTATTTTATATCTTTCTTCAGTAGTACTATTATTATACTACCTAATAAACTACTTTTACTCCCTTATAAGCTATAGAAAGGTAAATATTCTTAATAATAAACCTTTACTTATTTAAATTATTAATAATAAGTATTAGGCTTTTTAAAATACTTATAGGTTTTTTATAAAGCTTAATACTATTAATAAAAAACTAAAATACCTTTCTTTTTAATACTTAAAACTTCTTTACTAAGTAATTAAATAGTTTATTTAAAGTTATAAAGTAAAAAATAATTTATTATAACTTAAATTTATAGTAAATAGTATCTACCTCTTTAAGAAAAGTAGTATAAAGCTATAAATTAATAAATTACTTAATATCTTCCTTTATAATCTTATTAAGGTTATTAAAGGGTTTAGGTTTTTTTTAAAATAACTTATTAGTAGCTAAATATTACTTTTTAGAAATATATTAAACCTTAAGGTTAAATAGTAAAATATAACTAAGCTAATAGGTGTTAATGATACTAAGGATATTATTAATAGCACTCTAAAGCTAATACTTTAGAATTATTAAATTAGTTTTGAAAATAAAAAATTTATTAAAAAAGTAAATTTAAAGCTAATAAAAAGTATAGAGTAAAGCCTAATACTTTTATTTAGTTATATTATATTTAACTTTAGTATAATTCTATATACTACTTTTAAACTATATAGAATATTACTTATTATTAAACTTCTATAATAATATAGTACCTTAATTAATATTACTAGTATTTACTATAAGTATAATATCCTTATAACTCTTTAATAAATTAATTAATTATAAGGTTAGAGTAGTTATAATAATATTAATAACTTTCTTTATTATTTTTTTATACTTTAAACTTTATTTTTAAGTAGTATTCTTATATAAAAGCTATACTAAAGGTAACATAATAGTAGTAAAATAAGGTATTTAAAAATAATAAAAAATAATAAGACTAAGGAAAAAGTATATATTCCTTATACTTTAGTAAGAAACTTATTCCTTAAGCTTAATAATCTTTTCTTTAGTAAATCTATATTTATATATATTATAAATATAGCTAATAATAATAATTATAAGTTAATAGAATTTACTTTTAATAGCTAATATAATATAGCTAATAAGGTTTAGGTTTAAAAGCATATTATTTAAATTAATTGAATATTTTATAATATATTTTTAAACTTTAAATAGGATTTAAGTATTATTATATATAGTAATAAGTCTCTTTACTATAATAATATTAAGAAAAGGTATATAAACTTAGGGTATTAAGTTAAAAAGAATATACCTTATAATTTTAATAAATTATATAATTAAATTAATAGCTTTTTAAAGTAAGTAATATAACTATAAAAGCTTAATTAGAGTTATAATTATAGTAAGGTCTTAACTTACTATAGCTAAATCTATTTAATTATATTTAAAGAGAAAATTAATAAATAAGAGTATTTTATATATAGAAAATTCTTTACTAAATACTTTAGTACTTTATAAAATATATATATCTTTAATTATAATATTATTATACTTTATTATAAATAGAATTAACCTAATTCCTTTATCTTTCTTTATAATAAGAAAATAAAGGTTTTAATAAAAACTATAAAATTCTTTTAATAAACTATAATTTAACTTTTTCTTTAATAACTTAATTAATTTTAACTAAAGGGTAAGAGAAATAGAAATAAACCTAGCTTATTAAGCTAAATACTTTATAACTTTAATAACTTAAGGTAATATAATAAAAGGGTTAATTTTATTAATATATAATAAGTTTTAGTTTAAAGTAACCTTTTAATTACTAAGGATTTCCTTTAAACTATTAAGCTTTTAAAGAATAAAATATTCTTTTATTATAATAATTATTTAATTAAGTCTTTCTTAATTAAATAAAACCCTTATAAGTATTTAGAAAACTATTCTATAATAAATTCCTTATACTTACTATTAATATTAAGGCACTCCTTAATTATATTTTATTTTTTTATTTTTTATTTTAAATCTTTGTTAAAAATAAATTTATTAAAGGGAATATTATTAAAGGGGTATATTTTTTAACTAATCTACTTATATATAGTATTTACCTTTAAATTAAATATTTATATTTATTAAAATAATTAAATTTCCTTAGTAATAGTATTTAATTAAGCTTTTTAGCTTTTAAAAGCTTATTTAAAGATAAGTATTATTATTATATTTTTTTTTATAATTAATATTAAAATTTCATCTTTTTTTAATTTAAAATTTCTTTATTTTTTAACTATTTAATTAAATACTTTTATTTTTTTATTTTTATTTTTTTATTATATTATAAGTAAATTAACTATAATTTCAAAGAGTATTCCTTTATTAATTATATTCTAAATAACTAAGCTAGCTACTTAAGATATAATTATAATATTTCTAAAGTAATATTTTATTCTT
>AFRA01001369.1:0-10757 GCA_000223055.1 Claviceps fusiformis PRL 1980
GTCTATACGGTCAGCGGCTGTGAGGGGGTTTTTCACTTCCTTCCCTTATATACCCACTAACCTTATTAGTAGATCCTTGTCGCTAGCTAGGCTTTATAAGCCACTTTCTATTTTCTATAAATTTCATTTATATAGGAAAATAAAAAAATAGACTTATAGCTATATAAATTAGCTGCTAATATGCTTATAATTAGTTAACTTAGTAAAGATTAATATATAATACTAAAAAACTAATTTTTAGATATTTATATAGAAAGAAAGCCTAGAATTTAGTAATAAAGAATCTAGTTCTAAGACTTTTTATAAATTCCTCCTTATTAAGAAAAATAGTAAAAAATATATATTATAGGGTAGCTACCTTCCCTAACTAAGCAGCTATTAGCTAGCTTAGTTATATCCTTTAATCCATTTCTCTATATCTTTACTAGTTGCCTTATAAATCTAACCTAAAAACTAGGCCTACCTTATAGCTATTAGTCTAACTATATAACTATTAGAATAGGCAGAAAAGGTTAAAAAGTAAGGATTTGTAGGGACCTTGCAGCTGCAAGCCCACGCACACGTGACCTTTGGTCGGAATTCCATAGTTATGCCACCTACGCGCGCGCATGCTTGCTGGCTTGCACTGGCTTATAAAGCCCTCTATAAAGTGCTTTTATTAGCGCTATAATTATAGCACTAATAGTAAGGAATCCTTTATAAATAACCCTGTTATTTTCAACACCCCCTCTAAAGAAGTATTAGGGATAGTTATTATAAGGGCGCTAAAGATAAAAGTAAAAGAAAAAGTTATATAAAATCTAGGAAAATTCTAAAATAAAAAAGGATTATAGAATTATAGAGCCTAAAATTAGGGCTCTAGGGTAGGTGACTTTTTACTATAGTAAAGTATAGTATTTTGTAAAGGTATTGCTGTTAAAAGCAGGGACCTTATTCTTTCTTTGTTTTTATAGTTATTTTTAATTTTCTGGGTGTTTTTTTTATTTTTATGCCTTTAGCTAGGCGTTGTTTTTATGGCCTTTAGCGATAAACTATAGGGGTTTTAGACTTATAAGCTCTAAGAAAATAAGGTGTATAGGGCCTATAAGGGGCTTTATAAGCCTATTGGCAGGTATTTTCTTAGTATCTAGGTAAGCGATCTTAGCGAGCCCTTCTAAGACTAGTTGTTGGTTATAGTGAAATTTTAGGAGGGTATGCTTAATATAGCTATAAAGAGCAGGGTTATAAGCGGTTTTTATAGCTTCCTAGTTATTATAGAAAATTTATATAGGGGGTTTTATAGGTGTTTTTAGCTCTATAAAAATCCCTTTAAGCTACTAAAGCTCCTAGAAAGTCTTACAAATAGCGTCAGACTCTGCTTCTATTGTTAATAAGGCTATAGTGCTAGCCTTCTTTAATTTCTAGCTAATGAGGCCCCCTACTTGCTTATAAAGATAAGTATAAGTGGATTTAGAAGAGCTTCTATCTCTAGTAAAATCGCTATTATAAAATCTAACTAAATTAGAGCTAGGGCTAGCCTTAGGGGTTTTTATATTATTTATAGGGGTAGGGCCCTTATAAATAATAGCTAAATCTTTTATACCTAAAAGGTATCTTAGCTAGTTTTTAGTAGTATGTAAATGCTCTAAATGCGGGCTAGCTAGGGCTATTAAAAGCCACTATAGCGCAAAAGCAACATTAGGTCTTATTAATAGCATAAGATATATAATAGTACTAATAATGCTCTGATATTCCTTTATATCCTCTTTAGATATAAGGGGCTTAATAAGTTATTATTCTAAGACCCCTAGCTATAGTGGAATTCTAATAGGTTTGCAATTTTCTAGCTTAAAGCGTGCTAGGGCCTCTAAAATATACTGCTTTTAGTGTATTTTTAGGACCCTATTTTTTTAGTTACGCTAAATTTAAACCCCTAAGAAAAATTCTATAGGGCCCCTATCTTCTATAGGGTAAGCCTTATAAAGGGCTTCCTTAAGCTCCTTAATATATTATAAATCCACCCCTATTAAAAGGCAATTATTAATATAAGTTATAATAAAGGTATGTGTTTTTAAATTATAGAATATAGTAAAGTTAGAGGTAAGAGAGCTAAAACCTAGGTTTTTAAGAACTAAGGTTAGGGTCTATTGCCACTCTCTAGAGCTTTGCTTTAAGCTATATAAGGATTTTCTTAGTATAATAACTAAGTCCTTAGTAGCTTTATAGCTAAATTTTCTAGCTAGCTTAGCTAGTTATGGATTTTGTTTAAGAAATTCAACAAATCCCTTAGGAATTTACATATAAATAGTCTCTTTTAGGTGGTTGTTAAGAAAAGCCCCTATAAAATCCACTTACTTTATTTCTTAGTCTTCCTAGGCTACTATAGCTAATAGTATTTACTAGCTAGGGGGAATACTAGTAGTGGTAAAGGTATTAGTATAATCTAAGCCTTCTATTTGCATAAAGCCTTTAGTAATAAGTTAGGCCTTATATTTTAAAGGATTATTTTCTTTATCCTTTTTAAGCTTTAAAACAAGCCTATTTCTTAGCACTCTCTAGCCCTTAGGGATATTTTCTTTTCCTATAAATTCGAAAGTGCCTGCCTTTAGAAATTACTTAAATTCGCTAAAAATAGCTTATAGCCACTATTTTTTCTGTGGGCTTACTAAAGCTTGCTTCTAAGACTTAGGCTTAGAGCTATTATTAGGCCTATTTTCTTTAGCCTTTAGCTATGCCTTATAGCAGGTTTCCTTAAAAAGGGCTACTAAGTTAATATCTATTTTATCTAGATTATCTAGTTGATTTTTATCTAACTCTAGGTCCCTAGGACTCTAAATCAATTCAGGCTCTTTATTAACTATCTAATTAGAAGATACTATAGGGTAATCCTTAATAAGAATACCACTATTTTAGTTATTTTCCCCCTCTAAGGAATTATCCTATAGAAGGTTTTAAGGGGCACCTAGATCCCTCTTTAAAGAGATATCCCCTATAGAAGACCTAGGGAGGCCTAAATTTATAGGGCCTATAGGTTTTATAATTCTTATAAAGCTAGTTTTAGTAACTAGTCTTTTAGAAGGAATATAAACTAAGTAGGTTTTAGAGCCTAAATTAGCTAATATCCTTCTAGGGATAGTCTTAGGGGCTAGTTTTTAAGCTTTAGGTCTTTTTTCTATAGGAATTAAAACCTTATAATAAGAGCTAATAGCCCTAATACTCTTATAATTAGCAGGGCTAATCTCTAAGGTAATTATGGCATTTTCTGTAAAATCCGTAGCTAATAATTGTGCTAGGCTAGCTAGTTTTGTGGAATTTGCTGTTATATTTATAAGATTAATAATAGTAAAAATAACAAAATTCCATAGATATAAGGGTAAACCAGACCAGTGTAGGGTAGCCTGCAATCTATCCATTATAACATAGATAGCCCTCTTAGCTAGCCTATTTTGCTTATAGATATAAGGGGAAGAAGTAGTAAATTTTATCCCCTTTTTTACTAGCTACTGCTAGTAAGTAGAATCAACCTCTCTACCCTTATTAAAATGTAGATATTTAGGGTAGGTACCAAAATTAAGCTTTAGGGATCTAAAAAACCCTTTTATAGCTAGGAAAACAGTAGGGCCCTCCTTATTTAGCAAAGAAAATAGCCACTTATATCTAGTTTTTCGGTCTACTAGAATAAGGTGTATAGAGTGCTTATTATAAGGCATAGGGCTTATCTTTACTATATCCCCCTCTAGTCTATCTAGAGCCCTAGGGGGGTCCGGAATTAGGGTCTTAGAGGGCCTTCTAACTGCTTTTGTTTGATTACAGGTTAAGTAGTTAAAATCCTTTTCTTTAACCTTAGAAAAATCCGGGATTTCCTTAGCTAATAAGCTAGTTTTCTTTAGCAATAGTAGACCTAGGTACCCTAGTCTAACATGCTAGATTCTAGCTAATCTTAGTAAATTTTGGTACAAATTTAGCTTAGGGTCTTCTATAAGATCCCCTATAAGCTCTCTTTTAGCCACTATAACACCTTCTTTAATAGCTCCCTACTAGGCCCCTTAAGAATCATAGGCCTCTTAAGGAGCTATTAAAGGCCTAGGGCCTATCTTAGCAGGATCTTTAGATACTAAATCTACTAAAGCCTCTTCTATAATTTTTCTAAGGGCCTCTAATAGCCCTATATTAAAAGGAAAGACTTCTATAAATTTAGGTGCCTAGCTTATAAGCTTTAGTAAAGAAGGTGCTACTAAATTAGTGGGTTTTAGGTTAAAACTCTCTAATTCTTCAATTTCTAGAGCTTCCTTAGCCTATATAGGTTCCTTAGAGGGAATTTAGACCTCTATAGGGTAACTAGTAACTATATAACTAAAATAACCATTATACTGCCTATAAGGGCAGCTAGAAGGAGATTTTAGAAGGGGGGTATTAGTATTCTTAAGCTAGATAAAAAATCCGTGCTTTTTAACGTTTAAAATACTGATACAAGACCTATTAGCTAAGAATAGCGAATTCTTATACATATAGCCTCCTGCGAAATAGTGCTTTAGTCCGCTTACTATATTTATATCTAATTTAGGAAAGTATAGTGCCTTTTATAGGACTAGGGGCCTATATTTATTAGGATTTTGCTAATATAAAACTAAAAATTTAGCCTTTCTATATCCCTTAGGATAAATAGGACTACCACTAGTAGTTATAAGCCTAGCTTCCCCTTTTTTATAAGGTGTGTAACTTATAAAATATTCCTTAAAATTAACTAAGTAAATAGTAGAACCTATATTATAAAGAAGAGAGTTTTTTATCTCTTTATTATAGAAATTAAAGGCTTTAGAGGATATTTAATTCTCTAGCTTATTAACTTTAGTGCTAGCTTCACTAAGAGTAGTAGATTCTTAAGAATTAATACTAGAATCTTCGCTAGAATCACTACTAGCACTAGGGCTACTAGGTCTTTCATAGGGATCTAAAGCCCCTAAAAAAAGGTTAAAATTTCCTAGCATAAAGGATCCCTCTTAACCCTTATTATTATCCTCAGCCTTTTTAGAGGATTTTTTACCCTTACTTTTCCCTTTTTTCTTAGAATTAGGGTTAGAATTTCCCTTATTTTCTTAAGGGGAATTCTTCTTTTTCTTTTTATCCTTATTATAATATTTAAAGGTCTTATTTTCTTTAGAGCCTTTATATATAGATTCTTTAGAAGCAGTAGCTCTATAATTTAGAGCTTTAAATACTAAAGAGCTCTTATCCCTTTGCTCTTTAAGTAAATTAGCTATAAGAAATTGTAAATTTAGTGCCCCTATAGGGGCCCCTAAAGCCCTATTAGTTCTTATAGAAAAACATTGCCTTTTAGCCTACTAAGGAAAAGTTAACTTTAGAGCTTGTAAATATTAGTTTACTTAGTCTATAAGCTCTATAAAAACACTTACTAAATTTAGCCTCACTGGTAGGTTATTAAATAAAGCATTAAAAGACTCTAGGGACCCCTTATAACCTTAGAAATTTAAGCTATAAGATTAATTATAAAGGGTACCACACTGTATTTCAGAGCTCTAAGAATACTGCTAGATTAAAACACTATATACCTCTAAGGGGTCTTTTTACTAAATTATAGCATTTTAGGGGCCTTTAGTGTAGCTATCTCTTAAAAGCATAAGAATTATAGCTTAGTTAGGATCGCTAAGGTTTTTAGCAATACTAGGATTTTCTAAGAAATTAGGCATTCCTAGTGCCCTAAATTAGATATTTAGGGCCTGCTTCTACTAATTAAAATTTTCCAGCCCCCTTAGCCTAGCCCCCTCTAGAAAGCTATAAACCCTCTTATTAAATTCTTTAATAATAGAATTATTAAAAGAGTTTAGAATATTAGAATTCTTAGAGCTTTCCTAAGGTTTTTCTTGTGTTAGCTTAGCTATAGGTTCTAAAGCTATAGCTAGGGCAGAGGTAACAGCAGCTGCTAACATTTCTAATTTTTCTAGAATATTAGAAATATTATTATTTTGTTATAAAATCTGTTAGTTTACATGCTCTGCCCACGACTGCTCTGGGGTAGGGACCCCTTGGCCAATTTGGCTTGGATCTCTTGAATCCATTTTTTTTGTTTATTTTTGTTTAATATTTTTAGAAGTAGGAATTCTTCTTTTTGCTCTTTTATAGAAGGTAGTCTTCTAAATTATAGTAAGGTTACTATATATCTTTTTCTTTTATAGAAGTAGGAACTCTTCTATGTCTTTCTTGATTTTTTATAGAAGCGAAGTCTTCTATAATTTGTTTTTTATTTTATTTATAAGAGGTTCTTATAGGGTAAAATATCCCTTTTTTCGCTAATCCTAAATTTTTATAGAAGTAGGAATTCTTCTATACTGTGTTCTTTCCTATTTTATAGAAGGGAAAACTTCTTTTTAGCGAATTTATTCTTTTTATAAAAGGAATAAGTAGCTTCTACACTCTCTATAAATATAGTAATATTTTCCTTTATTATAGAAAAATTCAGTGAATTTTCTAAATACTAAAAGTTCTCTTCTGGGCTTATAACTTATTAGAAATAATGGAGGTGGGTGCTATAGAGCATAGCTTACTAAGGTAGTGGCCTTAGTGAGCGTGTACGTATAGATCCACTGCTCTACAGAGCAGAGCACTATAGCAAGCTGCAGTCCACTATATCTCACGAAATATAGAAGCTTTTGCGTTACTTTTAGCACTGTTTAATTCGCTAAAGAATTTGCAATAATAATATCTAATAAATTATATCTAATATCTAACATTGTAGGTATGCGCGGCTAGCAAGAGTGATTCTAACGGTCTATACGGTCGGCAGCTATAAGGGGGTTTTTCACTTCCTTCCCTTATATACCCACTAACCTTATTAGTGGATCCTAGTTACTAGCTAGGCTTTATAAGCTACTTTTTATTTTCTATAAAATTTATTTATATAGAAAAAAAAAATAGACTTATAGCTATATAAATTAGCTGCTAACATGCTTACAATTAGTTAACTTAGTGAAAATTAATATATAACACTAAAAAACTAATTTTTAGATATTTATATAGAAAGAAAGCCTAGAATTTAGTAATAAAGAATCTAGTCCTAAGACTTTTTATAAATTCCATTTATTAAGAAAAATAGTAAAAAATATACATTATAGGGTAGCTACCTTCCCTAACTAAGCAGCCGTTAGCTAGCTTAGTTACATCCTTTAATCCATTCCTTTATATCTTTATTAGTTGCCTTATAAATCTAATTCAAAGACTAGGCCTACCTTATAGCTATTAATCCGACCGCATAACTGTTAGAATAGGCAGAAAAGGTCAAAAAGTAAGGATTTGTAGGGACCTCGCAGCTGCGAGCCCACGCACACGTGACCTTCGGTCGGAATTCCGTGGTTGTGCCACCCGCGCGCGCGCATGCTTGCCGGCTTGCACTGGCTTACAAAGCCCCCTATAAAGTGCTTCTATCAGCGCTATAATTATAGCACTAATAGTGAGGAATCCCCTATAAATAACCCTGTTATTTTCAACAGTTTTATATAAAAAAGTAGCTATAAAGGAAATAATAAAAGGTATAGCTAAGTATAAAAAATACTGATAATAATAATAAAGAAAAGGTAAAAGTAATTTATAATAAAAGAGTAATAATATTATTAATTAAAAAAAGGTTATAAAAAGGTTATAATAAAGTAAGATTTTTATACTTAATAGTATACTTAAGTATTTAAGCTATAGCCTTAGCTAAGTAAATAAAGAACTAAAATATTATAGTATTTTATAACTTAAGGTAAGTATTAATATTAATAAAATTTTCTATATAAAGGAAAATATAGTTTTTATAGCTTAAAGTTTAGAATAGTTATATATTTTATTTACTTTAATATTATTTAATTATAAGTAAGATTTTATAAGGATTTTATATTCCTAGCTATAAAAGTAATAAAAATTAAAACTATTTTACTAAATTATTATATTTCTTTCTAAGTTTAGCTCTTTAAAGTAAAAAAGTAATATAAAATATTTAAAATTACTTTTTTTATATAACTA
Organism: Claviceps fusiformis PRL 1980; assembly: GCA_000223055.1. NCBI lineage: Eukaryota > Fungi > Ascomycota > Sordariomycetes > Hypocreales > Clavicipitaceae > Claviceps > Claviceps fusiformis. The sequence continues at coordinate 7,999 of AFRA01001369.1, forward strand.
TTAAAATTCTTACAATAAAATACTATTAAAATAATGATATAAGAAATAATAAAAATATTAAAATATTTTACTAAATAAATTACTAAAATCCCCTTTTTATAGTAGTATTATTAAGTTATTTATATTAGCTAGCTAATACTTATTATATATAAAATACCTTAACTAAAGAGTTAAGGTATTCACTTTATTATACTTATTAAAATATATTATAGTAAATAACTTAAGGGTGCCTATAAAGGGCATTACTAAGGTTTTAATAGTTTATACCTTAGCTTTAATAGCTTTTACTTTAATTTAAAGTTATTTAATAAAGGTTTTAATAATAGAAATTTAAGTAACTATAGTAAATTTATATTTCTTTTATATAATAAGGTAGAATTCTATATCCTTTATAGCTTTTACTATAGGTATAAATTTAATAGCCTTTTTAATTTTAATATTAACTATTTTTGAAGTTTTAGTTTTTATAATATTATAAATATTTATAAGGCTTTTAATAGTATTATAGTATATTTTAAATAGTTTACTATAGTTTATTATAATAAACTTAAAGGCTTTTATACCTATCTTTAATACTATGATATATATAAGAACCTTATTTTATATACTTAATAACTACTTAGCTATAATAATAGCTATATAAGCACTTAGCATAAGGATTTTTATAAAATAAAACTTATTAATTATTATTAAAAGGCTACTAAAGGTTTTATTTAAATAGATAAAGGTATTACTTATATATTTAGTAATAATAATAGCTTTAGCTAAAAACTAAAAGGTTTAGTAATAGTTTTTATAGCTATCTTTATTTTTTTAAATAAAAATAGCTATTTAAAGAAAGTTATAAATATGTGATGGATTCAAGCTGGAGGCTCGGATCCTTAGCGGAACAGGAGAGGAGCATATAAGGAGCATGTGAGGTAACCCACCTCACCTAGAGGGCAAACCCTATAAGCATACATTATATATAAACTAAACACATAGTAGAGGGGGATAGTAACCTTTCCTTCCCCCTTATAGATAATAATAACTTTATTAACACTAAATTATAGTTACTATTTAGGCTAGTCTATAATAATTATTATCTATTATAACGCTACTTATAACATTTATCTTTATAAGGATAGCATAATAGATCCTTAGTATTATAAATAAGTAGCCTAATTAGGCAATATATAGAACTTATACTATTTTTATAAAACTATTGCTTTAATAGTAGCTTAGCTTAAGGAGCTATACTACTATATAGCTATAATAAACTAGGCATTCCATATAAATACCCTAATATAGGCTAACTAGGTATAACCTAAGTATAAGCTACTCTTAATAAGGAACCTTTATAATAAAAATAAGGCTTTATTTTAGGCTTAATAAAGCCTTATAGTATATAAGCTAAAGGCTAACTTAGACTTTATTAGCACTAACTATAATAAATAGTTTCTTATTTACTAGAATCTATTACCTAAGATTTAGGTATAGGTAGCTCTATTTTTTAAGCTAGGTAGTAATTACTAATATATACTAAGCTATTTCCTTAGATACCTTAATATTATATTTATAAACCCTTATTAAAAGGAATATATAATTATAGAGTTAAACTAATTAAAATAATACTTAAATAAATAGTTTATAGATTTCTTTATTTATTTTTAATAAAAATTATACTTTATAAAAGGGAGTATTTAAGTAAATATAGTAAAACTTACCTAGCTTTAAGTTAGACTTAATAAGTAAATAAGGGATTACTATATAGGCTATAATATCCCCTACTCTAATTATTATATAGTAGTTATATAATATTATAGTATTGCCTTAGATATTAACTTATACTAAATTAAGGAGTGTATTAAGGCTTATTATTATACTTAATTTAAATATAACTAAAATAGTAATATAGCTATAATAAGTATTAATTTTACTAGCTTTTTAAGCTTTAGGTAAAGTCATAAGTCCTTTAGTAAAAGTAGGTTAGGTATAAAGCCTATAAATACTAAGAGTATAATTTAAGTAATCTAGGTTTTATAGAATATTATTAAGCGTTATAAGGCTGCCTACTAATATTTATATTATAGTAGTAATAGTTACTTTATTTAAAATTATATATAGCTTCCTACCTATTACCTAATAAAGGGTCTTAATATTAAAGCTCTAAATACCTTTAATAAAGAGGCACTAAGTAGTAATAATAGCTTTAGTTTAAAAAAAGATAGCTTTACTATATAAGTCTTAATAGTAAGATATATATTAATAGTATTAGTTTATACTATACCTATAATAGCATTAGCTTAAATATTTATAAAAAGATAGAATATTATATAAAAAAGGCACTATTTCTTTTTTTTTTCTATATAATAGTTTTAAGTTTATTAATATCTAAGTAAATAATAGTTATAATAGCTATATTACTATAAGTAAATATATAGTTTAAAGGCTAGGCCTTTAATACCTTACCTTAGCCTAACTATATATACTAACCACTACTATAATAGTTATATAGTATAGTTATATTAATGCCTTCTAGCGCCTAAGAATTACCTACTTTATTTAGTTTAGTATTAACTTAAATAGCTAGTTATTCCTTATAACAGCCTATATAATCCTAAGCCTTTTATAAAACTATATTCTAAGGGTACTATAAGTAGCTTAGAGTAATATTATATTATATACTACTTAATACCTCTTTATTATTTACATATAGAGTAGCTTAAAGATTTATACTTTAAATACCTAAGAGGTAGCCTTACTAATAACTACTATTA
>AFRA01001370.1:0-10754 GCA_000223055.1 Claviceps fusiformis PRL 1980
ATAATTAATAATTAAAATAAGTTTCTTTAAAAAATAAAATTTAATTATTTAATTAATAAAAAAGCTTTTAATTAAAATTTTATAATAAATTTAAAATAAAACTATAAAAGTAATTAAATTATATAATATATAGCTTTAAAAATTAATTTTAATTATTTAAAAAATAATAAATATTTAAATTAAGTTTAAAATAATTTTTAGTTATAAAGCTTTTATAATTATTTATATAATTATTTTTTTAAGGTTTATTATTATAATTATTATATTAATAATATTAAAAGTAATATTATTATATAGCTTATATTAAATATATATTATTTTTATATTAATTATATAAAAAACAATGTTTTATACTTTTTTTAATAATTTTATAAAAATAAGCTTAATAATTAAAATAAATATTTTTATAAATAAATTAAAATTTTATTTCTAACTCTTTTTTAATCTCTAGAGCTTTGCTTTAAGCCATATAAGGATTTTCTTAGTATAATAACTAAGTCCTTAGCAGCTTTATAGCTAAATTTTTTAGCTAGCTTAGCTAGTTATAGATTTTATTTAAGAAATTTAATAAATCCCTTAGGAATTTGTATATAAATAGTCTCTTTTAGGTAGCTGTTAAGAAAAGCCCCTATAAAATCCACTTACTCTATTTCCTAGTCTTCCTAGGCTGCTATAGCTAATAGTATTTACTAGCTAGGGGGAATACTAGTAGCGGTAAAGGTATCAGTATAATCTAAGCCTTCTATTTGTATAAAACCTTTAGTAATAAGTTAGGCCTTGTATTTTAAAGAATTATTTTCTTTATTCTTTTTAAGCTTTAAAATAAGCCTATTTCTTAGCACTCTCCAGCCCTTAGGGATATTTTCTTTTCCTATAAATTCAAAAGTGCCTGCCTTTAGAAGTTGCTTAAATTCGTTAAAAATAGCTTATAGCTACTATTTTTTCTATAGGCTTACTAAGGCTTGCTTCTAAGACTTAGGCTTAGCGCTATTATTAGGCCTATTTTCTTTAGTCTTTAGCTATACCTCATAGTAGATTTCCTTAAAAAGGGCTGCTAAGTCAATATCTATTTTATTTGGATTATTTAGTTAATTTTTATCTAAACCTAGGTCCCTAGGACTCTGAATTAATTTAAGCTCTTTATTAACTATCTAATTAGAAAATACTATAGGGTAATCCTTAATAAGAATACCACTATTTTAGTTATTTTCCCCCTCTAAGGAATTGTCCTATAGAAGGTTCTAAGGGGCACTTAGATCCCCCTCTAAAGAGATATCCTATATAGAAGACCTAGGGAGGCCTAAATTTATAGGGCCTATAGGTTCTATAATTCTTATAAAGCTAGTTTTAGTAACTAGTCTTTTAGAAGGAATATAAACTAAGTAGGTTCTAGAACCTAAATTAGCTAATAACCTTCTAGGGATAGTCCTAGGGGCTAGTTTTTAAGCTTTAGGTCTTTTTTCTATAGGAATTAAAACCTCCTAATAAGAGCTAATAGCCCTAATACTCTTATAATTAGCAGGGCTAATCTCTAAGGTAATTAGGGCATTTTCTGTAAAATCTATGGCTAATAATTATGCTAGGCTAGCTGGTTTTATGGAATTTACTGTTATATTTATAAGATTTATAATAGCAAAAATAATAAAATTCCATAGATATAAGGGTAAACCAGACCAGTGTAGGGTAGCCCGTAGTCTATCCATTATAATACGGATAGCCCTCTCAGCTAGCCTATTTTGCTTATAAATATAAGGGGAAGAAGTAGTAAATTTTATCCCCTTTTTTGCTAGCTACTGCTAGCAAGTAGAATTAACCTCTCTACCCTTATTAAAATGTAGATGTTTAGGGTAGGTACTAAAATTAAGCTTTAGGGATCTAAAAAACCCTTTTATAGCTAGGAAAACAGTAGAGCCCTCCTTATTTAGTAAAGAAAATAGCCACTTATATTTAGTTTTTTAGTCTACTAGAATAAGGCATATAGGGTGCTTGTTATAAGGTATAGGGCTTATCTTTACTATATCCCTCTCTAGTCTATCTAGAGCCCTAGGGGGGTCTAGAATTAGGGTTTTAAAGGGCCTTCTAACTGCTTTTGTTTAATTATAGGTTAAGCAGTTAAAATCCTTTTCTTTAACCTTAGAAAAATCCGGGATTTCCTTAGCTAATAAGCTAGTTTTCTTTAGCAATAATAGACTTAGGTGCCCTAGTCTAATATGCTAGATTCTAGCTAATCTTAGCAAATTTTAGTACGAATTTAGCTTAGGGTCTTCTATAAGATCCCCTATAAGCTCTTTTTTAGCCATTATAACACCTTCTTTAATAGCTCCCTACTAGGCCCCTTAAGAATTACAGGCCTTTTAGGGAGCTATTAGAGGCCTAGGGCCTATCTTAGTAGGATTTTTAGATACTAAATCCACTAAAGCCTTTTCTATAATTTTTCTAGGGGCCTCTAATAGCCCTATATTAGAAGGAAAGACTTCTATAAATTTAGGTGCCTAGCTTATAAGCTTTAGTAAAAAAGGTGCTACTAAATTAGTGGGTTCTAGGTTGGAACTCTCTAATTCTTTAATTTCTAGAGCTTCCTTAGCCTATATAGGTTCCTTAGAGGGAATTTAGACCTCTATAGGGTAACTAGTAACTATATAACTAAAATAACCATTATAGTGCCTATAAGGGCAGCTAGAAGGAGATTTTAGAAGGGGGGTATTGGTATTCTTAAGCTGGATAAAAAATCTATGCTTTTTAACGTTTAAAATACTAATACAAAACCTATTGGCTAAGAATAGCGAATTCTTATATATATAGCCTCCTACTAAATAGTGCTTTAGTCTGCTTACTATATTTATATCTAATTTAAGAAAATATAGTGCATTTTATAGGACTAGGGGCCTATATTTATTAGGATTTTGCTAATATAAAACTAAAAATTTAGCCCTTTTATATCCCTTAGGATAGATAGGACTACTACTAGTGGTTATAGGCCTAGCTTCCCCTTTTTTATAAGGTATATAACTTATAAAATATTCCTTAGAATTAACTAAGTAAACAGTAGAACCTATATTATAAAAAAGAGAGTTTTTTATCTTTTTATTATAGAAATTAAAGGCTTTAGAGGATATTTTATCCTCTAGCTTATTAACTTTAGTGCTAGCTTCACTAAGAGTAGTAGATTCTTAAGAATAAATACTAGAATCTTTGCTAGAATTACTGCTAGCACTAGGGCTACTAGGTCTTTTATAGGGCTCTAAAGCCCCTAAAGAAAGGTTAAAAGTTCCTAGTATAAAGGATCCCTCTTAACCCTTATTATTATCCTCAGCCTTTTTAGAGGATTTTTTGCCCTAACTTTTCCCCTTTTTCTTAGAATTAGGGTTAGAATTTCCCTTATTTTCTTAGGGGAAATTCTTTTTTTTCTTTTTATCTTTATTAGAATATTTAGAGGTTTTATTTTCTTTAAAGCCTCTATATATAGATTCTTTAGAAGCAGTAGCTCTATAATTTAGAGCTTTAGATACTAAAGAGCTCTTATCCCTTTGCTCTTTAAGTAAATTAGCTATAAGAAATTGCAAATTTAGTGCCCCTATAGGGGCCCCTAAAGCCCTATTAGTTCTTATAGAAAAACGTTGCCTTTTAGCCCACTAAGGAAAAGTTAACTTTAGAGCTTATAAATATTAGTTTACTTAGTCTATAGGCTTTATAAAAACACTTGCTAAATTTAGCCTAGCTAGTAGGTTATTAAATAAAGTATTAAAAAACTCTAGAGACCCCTTATAACCTTAGAAATTTAGGCTATAAAATTAATTATAAAGGGTACTACGCTATATTTTAGAACTCTAAGAATACTACTAGATTAAAACACTATATGCCTCTAAGGGGTCTTTTTGCTAAATTATAGCATTTTAAAGGCCTTTAGTGTAGCTATTTCTTAAAAGCATAAGAATTATAGCTTAGTTAGGATTGCTAAGGTTTTTAGCAATACTAGGATTTTCTAAGAAATTAGGCATTCCTAGTGCCTTAAATTAGATATTTAGGGCCTGCTTTTACTAATTAAAATTTTCTAGCCCCTTTAGCCTAGCCCTCTCTAGAAAGCTATAAACCCTTTTATTAAATTCTTTTATAATAGAATTATTAAAAGAGTTTAGAATATTAGAATTTTTAAAGCTTTCCTAAGTTTTTTCTTATATTAGCTTAGCTATAGGTTCTCAAGCTATAGCTAGGGCAGAGGTAATAGCAGCTGCTAATATTTCTAATTTTTTTAGAATATTAAAAATATTATTATTTTATTATAAAATCTATTAGTTTACATACTCTGCCCACAACTGCTCTAGGGTAGGGACCCCTTAGCTAATTTAGCTTAGATCTCTTAAATCTATTTTTTTTTATTTAATATTTTTTAGAAGTAGGAATTCTTCTTTCTACTCTTTTATAGAAGGTAGTTTTCTAAGTTATAGTAAGGTTACTATATATCTTTTTCTTTTTATAGAAGTAGGAACTCTTTTATATCTTATTTTTTATTTTATTTATAAAAGGTTCTTATAGGGTAAAATATCCCCTTTTTTACTAATCCTAAATTTTTATAGAAGTAGGAATTCTCTTATACTATATTCTTTTTTATTTTATAAAAGGGAAAACTTCTTTTTAGTGAATTTATTCTTTTTATAGAAGGAATAAGTAGCTTCTACACTCTCTATAAATATAGTAATATTTTCCTTTATTATAGAAAAATTTAGTGAATTTCCTAAATACTAAAAGTTCTCTTTTAGGCTTATAACCTATTAGAAATAATAAAGGTAGGTGCTATAAAGTATAGCTTACTAAGGTAGTGGGCTTAGTAAGTATATATATATAGATCCACTGCTCTATAGAGTAGAGCACTATAGTAAGCTATAGTCCACTATATTTTATATAAAATAGAAGCTTTTGCGTTACTTTTAGCACTATTTAATTTACTAAAGAATTTACAATAATAATATTTAATAAAAATTATATTTAATCTCTAACTTTATAGGTGTATATAGCTAGTAAGAGTAATTCTAATAGTTTATATAATTAGTAGCTATAAGGGGGTTTTTTACTTCCTTCCCTTATATACCTACTAACCTTATTAGTAGATTCTAGTTATTAGCTAAGCTTTATAAGCTACTTTCTATTTTTTATAAAATTTATTTATATAGAAAAATAAAAAAATAAACTTATAGCTATATAAATTAGCTACTAATATACTTATAATTAGTTAACTTAGTAAAAATTAATATATAATACTAAAAAACTAATTTTTAGATATTTATATAGAAAGAAAGCCTAGAATTTAGTAATAAAGAATTTAGTTTTAAGACTTTTTATAAATTCCTTCTTATTAAAAAAAATAGTAAAAAATATATATTATAGGGTAACTACCTTCCCTAACTAAGTAGCTATTAGCTAGCTTAATTATATTCTTTAATTTATTCCTCTATATCTTTACTAGTTACCTTATAAATCTAACCTAAAGACTAGGCCTACCTTATAGCTATTAGTCTAACTATATAACTATTAGAATAGGTAGAAAAGGTTAAAAAGTAAGGATTTATAGGGACCTCGCAGCTGCGAGCCTACGCACACGTGACCTTTAGTTGGAATTCCGTGGTTATGCCACCCGCGCGCGCGCATGCTTGCCGGCTTGCACTGGCTTACAAAGCCCCCTATAAAGTGCTTCTATCAGCGCTATAATTATAGCACTAATAGTGAGGAATCCCCTATAAATAACCCTGTTATTTTCAACAAGAGTTAATGTATTAAGCACTGCTATTTACTAAGTAGCAATATTATTATATATCTTTTATATCCTAGTTTTTACGCCACTTAGAACCTCATATCTAGCTTTAATAGAGAGGTTACACTAAGTAGGTGTTGCTTTAGAAATTACGTTAATAGTAAGGGTATATAGAATATTAAATATTTTATTATATATAACAAGTACCTATAAAAGTGTTCACCCCTACGTTCTCCCTTGCTAGTAGCTGTAGATATCATTACATGTGCTTAGTTAGTAAAGTGGGGAGCGTGTACCTTTGTAAAATTATTTAAGAATTATATTATAGTGTTATGCAATGCTCTTAGAAGCTAGCATAGTATACATGTTATGTACTTGGCTAAAGATTATTTAACTGTCTAGAATATATAGAGTAGGGATCTTTAGTAGGATGCCTAAAATATAAGGCTAAATACTAGGGCATCGTAGTTTTTAGTGAGGAATCTATGAAGCAAGAATGTGCAATATAGTACGATCTTTTATTATAAGTAAAATCTCCTTTTTATATAGATTCTCTAAAAATAACATTCTTTAAAATGTAAGAGGATTCTACTACTATCTAAAGTATTACATTTAGGTATTAATGTAGTAGCTATATAGTTTAATTATAATGTGTAATTATTAGTATTACCTGTAAAGTTGTGATGCCATCCCTTTGATGTCTGCAAGGCTACACTTAGGTATTCCCTGTTTTTCTTTAATAGCTTATTAGTGAAGCTTAGGTAACATTAACTAACCTATAAAACATGCTTTTTCTCTTATAATATAATGTATCTCTTTATAACTAAAAGCGTTCTAAGGACTTCTATTATACTATAAATTACTATACTATAGCAAGTACCCTTTTATTAGTGGACTAACCGGATCGGTACACGAATGTAGCCTTGCGGACGCCAGAGGGATACCCTTTACAGAAGTAAAGTAGTGGTGCCCCAAGACATACGAAAACTTTCAAGCCTTCACCGACTAGACTAGGACCTGACTTTGGTCTGCATTCCGATTGCCGCCAACCCACTTTCAAACTTGTTTCATCACATAGTAATTAAAGAAATTATCTATTCTGCAGCCGTCTTGGTCAATTGTTTGCCCTCGAAATGTGCTTCAGATGTTGCTAGGCTCTGGACGCCAGCATTCTTATCCATTGTTGTTCCTCTTTGGGACTTGCTACTAGACATATCATATCGTCTGGTAAGAGCCCATATTAACAGCTGGCTGCTAGTAGAGCCTGCCAATGAGCCAGTCACAGCAGCTTCCTGCGACGAAAAGGCAGGACCTCGTGAGCTCAGGCGTTCTCGGAGCAAATGTCGGCCAGCTGGACGAATTACACATATCTGGCATGATTTCCAGTCCGCATAACCAAATTAGATCCCAGCGAGACCACACACTGAACTATTGCCCCGCGAGCACCCACCCCACCACGCAGACCCAATCTCGACATCATCAACCGCAACACTCCGTCGGATCGAGCGTGCCAAACGTCCTACAACCGGGTGGACTATCTACACGAACGCCGGCCATATCCCTAAACACGCCTCCAGTTTCTCCCGCAGTATACAGCACAATGCAGCAACAACCGCCGCAGTCCTCATCGTCGCAGCAAAATCAACACGGGCAGCATCCATCACCAGCATCCCACGAGTATCAAACGCCGCCAAGGCCTTCTCATTTTATGTCGCAGTCGCATTCATATTCCCGCTCTAGCCCGGCCGCTGGCTACGAAAGCGCAGCAAGCTACCACGCTTATAATTCAACAGTGCCTGGTGGTACTTCGTCTCAACTTGTGTCTCCTGCGGACGCTGGTAAATTCAATGCTCCTGGATCTCAAAGGCACATCTCCAATACACCTCTGGGTCTTGCCGACATACGGCCCCGCGCTGACTCCGGCATATCGGACACCGCATCGGGTGCTCTTTTCGACAATACAAACCCCCAACCGGGACCAAGCAACTATCTGGCGCCATGGGCTGTCTATGCTTATGACTGGTGCAAGTGGCCGCCTCAAGGCAATGGGGCAGGTAAATTGGCGCTTGGAAGCTATCTTGAGGACGGCCATAACTTTGTTAGTTCATTTGCTTTGCACCTGCCGACTACGAAACATTCCTCTAATTGTGACAGATTCAAATTCTTGACAGTCAAGTGCTACCAACAGGTCAGGATATCTTCACCCCCGGCACATCGAAACATAGATTAGAGTTCACGAAAATAGCGGAGGCTACGCATTCTTACCCAGTCACAAGGCTGTTGTGGGAACCTCCCTCATCTCAGAAACAATCTACAGATCTTCTAGCAACCTCTGGCGATCACCTGCGGCTGTGGTCTCTGCCCACGGAGTCGACTGTGGCTCCCAGCAACAATATTACTCGAGGGGGGCGAGAACCTCCTTCTACAACCAAGTTAACTCCCTTAGCTTTGCTATCGAATTCAAAAACGCCGGATCATACTGCTCCGCTCACATCCCTAGACTGGAACACAGTTTCGCCAAGCTTGATTATTACATCGAGTATTGACACCACATGCACGATCTGGGATATTCCGTCCCTGACTGCCAAAACCCAGCTGATTGCACATGATAAGGAAGTTTATGACGTGCGCTTCTGCGCCAACAGTGTGGATGTATTTGTCAGCTGTGGCCAGGACGGCAGTGTGCGAATGTTTGATTTGCGGAGCTTAGAGCATTCGACTATTATTTATGAGCCAAGTGGCAAGGAAGAGCGAGGTATTTTCCTATCTTGTTGAATTCGATCTCAAATTTGTCATGAACAAGTACCAAATTGACCTTCTGCGCAGATGGAAGTGGGCGGTCGAGCCCAGCACACGCTCAACAAGTGATGGGAAGTCCTCCACCGCTATTGCGCCTGGCCACTTCTCCGCATGACACACACCTGTTAGCGACCTTCGCGCAAGATTCGACTGCTATTCGCATCTTAGATGTGCGACAGCCAGGTCAAGCCCTTCTTGAGCTCAAAGGACATTCTGGTCCGATTAATTGTGTCGAATGGTCACCACTCCGACGCGGAACTATCGCTTCTGGAGCTGATGATTGTCAAGTACTTATTTGGGATCTGATGAACTCGAGCTCGTCAGTTGGTGGACTCTCAGTCAACGGTTCTCAGCAGCAGGACAACCAACGCGGTCCAGTGGCAACATGGGAGTGTGAGTACGAAATCGGGAACGTCGGATGGGTTCCCCATCTCCAAAACGCCGATCATGGCGAATGGTTGGGTGTTAGCGCCGGTCGTGGCGTCTGGGGAACTAGATTAACGTGATATAGCGCTAAAGATTTACTGAGCATGGCGTGCGTACGCTGACTCCTATTGAGAAGCAAATAAAACCTTCGACTAACATTCAGGAAACTAGGCGATATTTTCTTTCATCCCTCTATTTAATTTGCTTAGAGAACTTGCCTTGCATTCAATATAGTAAACTTCTTAAATGTACAATTGCTAGCTTAGATGCTACAATACTGTCCTTATATGTACTACAGCAAGCTATAACATAGTAGGTAGTCTTCTATAAATAAAGTTTAAGAATTTAGCATATATCTAAAGGGACCGTTTATCGGGCACCAGCTCTGGCGTATTCGGCACCAAAAAATGTGGCTAGCCGTAGCTAAGGATATCCGTTACTAGCTGCCTATAGTAATTTATATAGTAGTTAAGTAATCCTTATCTTTTTAACTAGTAGAAAAGAGTTATATAATATATAGCTTATATATTATATATTACTACTAAGGGTTATATAATATATAACCTATATATTATATAATATTATTTTATTAAAGCTATTTATTATAAGTATTACTTTTTATTTAATAATAATTATATGATATTTTATAATAGCTAAAGTAAGGTATTTTTAGCTATAAGCTTTTGTATAATATATTTATTAAAATTTTCTTTATAATATAATAGAATTAATATAGTATAAATTTAATTAAAAGTATTATAATTACTTTATTTTTATAATAATAAAAATAATACTTTATTTAATATAATAAGCTTTAGTAATATTATATATAATAAAGTAATAAAATTCTTAATAGCTTTATTTTTATTATTTTTAATATTTTTAAGTTAATTTAATACTTTTTTATATACTTTAAATTATATAGTTTTAAGCTTATAAAAATTATTAAATTCTAGTTTTTAAAACCTTAGTAATATTATAAATAGCTAAGTTATATTAATTATAATAAGTATAATTAAAAATAATATATTTAATACCTTTAAAGACTTATAATATACCTAAGCTTTAGCTTATTTAGTAGCTTAAATATATTTAAATTTTAAAGAATTTTACTAAATTATTATAAAAATATTAATACTTTTATTTATTATAACTAATTCTTTTAATTACTTTTTTTCTTTAATAATAAAAACATTAAAAGGTTTTATTATGATATTTATATTTAATAAATCTTTAAAGTAATATTTTTATTGATATTTATTAATTTTTTTTTAATTAGTTATTTATTATAAATTTATTATAAAAGGTAGTGTTAATCAAGAACTTTAAAAATAATAATATAATAATAAGAAAGGTATTTAAATATAAGTACTTTATTAATATTAAAATAAAAATATTTTTTTTTTATTAATTATAAGCTATAATATAATAAAAAAATATAATTATAAATCAATTAATACTAAAGCTTTTAAATATAATTTAATAGCTTATTATATTTTTAATACTTAATACTATAAATTTTAAAAGCTTAGTATTTTTAAAAGTTTTTAAAATAATAAAAAATAATATTTAAGTTATTTATATTATTATTAAAAAACCTTTTAATAATAATACTTACAAACTTTATAATAAATATAATTATATAATTAAAGTATTAATACTTATTTATAAAGTAATATATAATCTTTTTTTTATAATAAAATTTAAGTATTAAGTATATAATTAACTATTAATATTAAAAATTTATTAAACTACTTAAAGTATTTAAGTTCTTAAATAAAAA
>AFRA01001371.1:0-10739 GCA_000223055.1 Claviceps fusiformis PRL 1980
ACTTAATAGAGAGTTTTAATATTGAAGCCTTAAATACTTTTAATAAAAAAGTACTAAATAATAATAATAACTTTAGTTTAAAAAAAAATAGCTTTATTATATAAATCTTAATAATAGAATATATATTAGTAGTATTAATTTATACTATACCTATAATAGTATTAGCTTAAACATTTATAAAAAGATAAAATATTATATAAAAAAGGCATTATTTCTTCTTTTTTTTTTATATAATAGTTTTAAGTTTATTAATACTTAAGTAAATAATAGTTATAATAGCTATAATATTATAAGTAAAAGTATAGTTTAAAGGTTAAGCCTTTAGTGCCTTACTTTAGCTTAATTATATATACTAACTACTATTATAATAATTATATAGTATAGTTATACTAATACCTTTTAGTGCTTAAGAATTACTTACTTTATTTAGTTTAGTATTAACTTAAATAGCTAATTATTCTTTATAATAGCCTATATAATCCTAGGCTTTTTATAAGATTATATCTTAAGGGTGCTATAAATAGCTTAAAATAATATTATATTATATACTACTTAATACCTTTTTATTATTTATATATAGAGTAGCTTAGAGATTTATACCTTAAATACCTAAAAAATAGCTTTATTAATAACTATTATTATAAGCTTAGTTTATATAGAATTAGCTTACTAGGCTTTATAGTTAAGTAAAGTAAATAGTATTATATTTATAAGCTTATAAAAAATTAATATTATCCTTATATTTATAATAAACTTAGTAATTTTAGGAGAGAATAAAACCCTTTTCTTTTTATTAAGTAAATTAGCTAATTTTAAAGATTTATTTTACTATAAAAATACTAATACCCTTCCTTTTTATTAAAGGTAAGCTAATTATTATATTTAACTATAATAAAACCTTAATAATAGCTTACTAAACCTACCTTAGGTACTACTTTATAATATACCTTAGAACTAACTATTAAAAATATATAAATAAATTATAAACCTTATAAATAAAGGCTAAATTAAAGCTTTCTTTTCTTTAATAGCTATATTAATACTTTTAATTAAAAAAGTAAGTAAAGGTTAGTATTTTTATATAAACTATAAGGTATTAAATAAAATTATAAGTTAAAACTAATACTTATTACTACTTATTAAGGAGACTTAATAATTCTTATTAAGCACTTAGTAGTTTATTAAATTAAATATTTATATTACTTTTTATTATTTATATATTATATAAAGGGATAAGGCTTTTATAGCCTTTTATATATATTTTAGCCTTTTTAAGTAGCTTATTTACCCTTTTAGCTTAGCTAAAGCACTTATAATATTCTAATATTATATTAATAGCGCCTTAGGGGATATATTAGGGGTCTATATAATAGCTTATTTTAATAATATTCTTATTTATATTAATAGTATATATAAAAAGTATATATAATATACTAAAGAGATCCTTTCCTATCTTTAATAAGCTAGCCTATATTTTAACCTTAGTAAGTATACCTTTAGTATAATTAAGGTTAAGTACCTAGGGTTTATAGTATAAGCTAGCTATATAATATAGCTAAACCTATCTAAAATAGCTACTATTTATAAATAAAAAGCACTAATATAGCTATAAAGTATATATAGCTTTTTAAGCTTTATAAACTTTTATTAAAAATTTATAGCTAACTTTTTAAACCTTATTAAACCCTTACTTAATCTTATTAAAAAGAGCGCTTTATTTATTTAATTCTTAGCCTATTAAATAGCCTTTTAATACCTTAAGAATATATTTTTTTTAGCTTTAATCCTAGCTTAATAGAATTCTACTTTAAATATAGTAATAAAAGCTAATATATTAAGAGAGGCTATTAGGGGTTATCTTTTATAGTATAATATAGTAAGTATACTATAACTTATTACCTACTACTTTACTTAGTTTATAGCCCTTTAATAAAACTATATAATTTATAATAAAGAGCTACTTAGTATTATTTTATACCTTAAGGTATAGTTTACTAAGCTTTATAGTATTTTTAGGCTATTTATAATTTTTATTAACTATAAAAACTTAGAATACTTTATAAGCCTTTAGGAAATATTAAAATATTAAGTATATTAAGTAAAAATTCTTTCTTTCTTTAATTTTTACCTTTACTACTAATTAGGCTTTTAAGTAGCTTACTTTAATATATTATTTTACTATAAATAAAATAAATTAAAGGCCTTAGCATTAGCCTAGCTATTACTATACTTAATATTGGTTATATACTTATTATAGCTATTTTATACCTCTTTTACCTTATTACTAAAGTAGAATTAGTTTTTAACTAATAATATAATAATTAACTTATAAAGCTATAACTTCTTTATAAATAACTATTTTTAAAACCTTAAGAACTAAGGTATATAAGCTAATTCTATATATTACTTAAAGATTATAATAATATAATTAAAGGCTTAGAGATTTCTTACTAAAATAGCTATATATTAATAAATTAGGAATTATATAATTAATATCTATAGGGCTTTATTATTCTATAGCTACCTTTAAGTATTATAGTATAAGCCTTTAATTACTATACTAATTTAATTAACATATAACTTATTTTTATTAAGCTACTTAGGAAAGAATATAACCTTTAAGGCTCTTTATTATAATTATTACTAAGAGGCTATATTAATAAATATTATATAATATATATAAAATTACTATTACTATAAAGCTTATAAAAGCTAGTGCCTATACTAAAGCCTTCTATAGCCTATTCTAATACTAAATAGATATTAGTTATAAATAGTAATAAATTTTATAACTAACCTTTAAATTAACTCTTTAAATACTTTTTAGTTTTTTATAGTTATTATAAACTACCTCTTTAAGTATATTTAGTTAAAGGCTATAATAAATATAAGCATTAAAATATATTCTATTACCTTTAAATTAATAAAAGTATAGAATATATAAATTAAAAAGTTTAGGTAGTTTTATATATTATAGTTTTTTTTATTTAAATAAACTAGCCTATATACTTAATAGTATACTAGCTTATACTTAATAACTATAACTTTTTAATTACTAGCTTTAATATATATATAGCTTTTTATAAATTTAATATTAATTTAGTATAATATATACTAGCTTTTATATAATGTAACAAGGGCCAAATTATAAGGGGCTTGGAATGCAAAGATTCTATTCTGACAATAATCGACTTTGGCTCTCTTAGGGGTTCCGAGGGATCTAGAGGTCTAGGTTCCCTCTAGAGGTCCCAAGGGCCGCGGAAATCTTATATACATATGCTATAAGTAAGGATACCTAAGGTCCTAAAGTTCCTCTTATGCGTAGGTGCCTTAGGTTAGCCACGTACACTCTAGCATATATAACACAATCCCCCCCCTTTAAAAGACGCTTATTCTAAGCGTTTATAATGTCTCTATTATAGTGTTAAGGACTTATAGGTTACTTAGTTTACCTAGGTTATTAGTTATAAATTATTTAAGCATAGCTTTAGCTCTATCCCTAACAAAATATTTATAGGGTTTCTATATTTAGTGTTTTCTTATAGGCTATCCTTCCTACTTTACTAGGTACTTAATATTATTACTAATAGTTTATATATTATAGATTTCCTTTACTTAGAAGTCTTTAGCTTTAATTAGCTTAGCTTCCTTTAGAACCTAGTTAGAATTAATATCCTTTTTAGCGTAAAAGGGCTTAATTAAAAAGACATAAAAGGAGTTATAAATACGCCACTCCTTTAGTAATAATAGCTAAACTATAATAGTAAAGATAACCTTTAATATATAGAAAGGCCCTAGTATTTTTTTATTAAGCTTCTTTATAGGCTACTTAATATAGATATTCTTAGCGTTAAGTATAACTAATTAACCTTCTATATATTCTAGAGGGGATGCATACTTCTTATCTACCTACTCCTTTACTTATTAATAGCTCTTCTCTAATTATTTCTTTACTTTATTATATACTTATATTATTTAGTGTGTATATAGTTAGCTCCTAAGGTTTAAGGAAGCTCCTATTAGTAGATTATATACTACTAGGTAATATCTATAGTTAGCAAAGAAGGGCGTTATTTTAGTTGCTATTAAGGATAAATTATTATATACAAATTTAGCTATTAATAATAAATCCTCCTAATTAGATATCTTATAATTCATAAAGGCATAGAGGTATATCTCTAGAATCTAGTTAGTGTATTTTATTTATCTATTAGTCTAAGGATAAAAAGCTATACTTATCCTACTCTTAATACCTATTAGTTTAAGGAAATCTTTCTATAATTTAGATATAAATTAAGAGTTATAATCTAAAATTATATTTAAAGGGATGCTATAGTGTTACTAGTATTCCTTTATAAAGATATAGAGAAGGTCTTCTGTTTTCTTCCTATCTACCTTAAGAGGCATAAAGTAAGCTATCTTTATAAAGGGGTCTATTATTACCTAGATTAAATCGCAACTATTAAATACTAGTAATTCTATAATAAAGTCTATTATAATAGACTACTATAGCTTATAATGTAACTTAAGTAGTTATAGCAGTCTATAAGGCGTATGTTAGGGATTCTTATTTTATTAACAATCTAGATAGCTTTGTATATATTCCTTAGTTATAGGTTCTAACTTAAGCCACTAGAAGTTATAGGTAATAAGTTTAATAGTTTTATTTATTCCTATATAGCTAGCTACTTTTATATTATATTTAGAGGATATTACCTCTGTTCTTATAGATTTAGGGATTTAAAGGCATTCTTTTTAGTATAATATCCTATCCTTAATAATAATATATTTATTTAGTTCTTTTTATTATAGTGCTGCACAGTACCCCTTATTAAGTAGTGTAGCTACTTTAACTCTACTTATAAAAGTAGAATCCTATTAATAGGCAGTTAGACTACTAATATATATAGAGGTGATTAACAGCAATAGTGTAAAGTGCTTAGGTTTTAGCACTGTTATAATAGGTTAATCCTCTTCCCCCCCTTTTTTAGGTTAGTACTATAGTAGTTATAATAAGATATCTACTTTATTATTCTTTTTACTAGGTTAGTAAGTAATAATAAAGTTATAGCTAAAGAGCTCTTATAATTACCTTACTTATTATTAGTTAAAGACCTTTACTTTAGTGAAGTATTCTAGGTTATAATAGTCTAAGAATACTTTAATATAGTGCTAGGCGCCTTCTAAATATTATCTCTACTTCTTAAAGTAGTTAATAATAGCTAAGAGTTCCTTATTATAGATCTTATAATTAATCTCTACTAGTAAGAGCTTCTAGGAATAGAAGGTAATAGGGTAAAGTTAACTATTAGAGTCTATCTATAAGAGCACTCCCCCTAGAGCGAAATCTAAGGCATTAGCCTTAATAATTGCTAGTTTTAAAGGGTTAAAATATATTAGGATAGGCATTATTAAAAAGGATATTTTTAGGGAGTTAAAGGCTTGTTATATATTAGTTAACTAGGTCCACGCCTTCCAATTAAGCTTACTGGAATCTATTAGTGGCTTTATAATCTTTAAGAAATCCTTAATAAAGTAGTAGTAGAAGTTAGTAAAGCTAATAAATTTCTATACCTCCTTTAGGGTTATAGGGGCCTACTATTCCTTTACATAAAAGGTCTTTACATTAAATATTAAGATTCTATTAGTAGATATATTATATCCTAAGAATTCTAGCTTTAAGACCCTTTAATAGCACTTATAAGGGGCTACTACTAGGTTATACTTTAAAAGCCTATAAAGCACTTCCTTAATTAACTTATTATATTCTTTTAGGCTCTTAGTATAGATTAAAAGATTGTCTATATAGACTAACAGCCTAGTATTAATAAGGTCTTAGAAAATATAGTTTATTAAAGCTTAGAAGGTTACTAGGGCGTTTATTAACCTAAAAGGTATAACTAAATACTTAAATAAGCTATACTTATAGCGGAATGCTGTTTTCTATTTATAACCCTTAGCAATCTAAATAAGGTTAAAGCTAGATTTAAGGTTAATCTTAGTAAAGTATTATACCCCTTATAGTTTATTTTATAACTCCTAAATTAATAGGATTAAATACCTAATAGGTATAGTAATCTTATTAATCCCTCTAAAGTTAATAACTAGGTAAAGCAGGTCTTCTAAATCTTTTTTATTAGTAAACATTAATAGTATATTATAAGGGGCGTTAAATCTATAAATTCTCCCTATCTTTAGTATATTCTCTAGCTAAGGTTTAAGTGTAGCTAGTTCCCTTTTACTTATAGCGTATAAGGGGCCCTAAGGAGGTATAATACCTTTCTTAAGGTTAATTTTATAATCCTATAGTTAATAATTAGGGAGCTAAAAGGCTGCTTTATTAGTTATAATTAAAAGGAATTTATAGAATTCTTTAGGGATAGTAGCTAGAGCAGTGTCTAAGGTAGCCTTTATTGCTATAATTCACCTAAGACTAGGTTTTTCTAAGCAGAAAAAACTATAGCAGTACTCTTAATAGTACTATAAAGAGAAGAGAATGCAGTTAGAGTCTTTATTAAATAGGTTAGCTAGCTAATAGATTTACATCCACTAGTAGGGAAGGATTACATTATAGTTAGTAAGGTTACTAAGCTTAAAGGTTAATTTAGTAAAGTGATCCTCTTAATATCTTAGTACTAACAATGCTGTAAAGTAACGCCCCTTAGTTATATTTAGTATATTATTAAAGGCATAAAGGGTCTTTTTACTTACTCTTTTCTACAATAGGAGGTTCCATTCCCTTACTATTCTTAAGGAAAACACTAGAACGCTACTACTACTATTTAGTAGCACCTTAATAGGGACCTCTCTATTATTAATTAGTAATGTTATATTAACCATAGGTCTACTTCTAACCTATAGTTCTTCTATAGCTAGTTTCTTAGCTAGGGGCTCTAGATTTACACTATAAATAAATATTATATCCTCTTCTCTTTACTATTTATTTCTACTAAATAAACTATAAATAGCGTTTAAAAATCTAAGTTAAACTCTAAGAGCTTATAGAATCTATTCTTTAGAAGGTTATTAATAGCAGTGCTAATCTTTAAAACCTTTAGTAGTAGAGGCTCCTTTAGTTCCTTCTCTTTAGCCTTACGTTTTAAGAAAGAGACCTTTAAAGCTAAGGGTAGCTCTTTTCTATCTATATCCTTTTAAGCATAGTATATTAAGGTATTATAAATATTCTAACTATACTACTAGTAGTTAACTTTATTAGTCTTATAGTAATTAATAGCAGTTTAGTCTACACCTTAGAGGGCATCCTTAATAGTAATCCATTATTAGACCCCCTTAGACTTATACTATTCTCTAGTGTTTAAGGATAGATTTAAGCTATATAGGTGTTAGTCTAGTGACTCTTTTAGTTAGCCTAACTTTAAGTGCCCTAAAGTTAAAGTAAGCATGCCTTTTCCCTACTAGTTTAGTTTAGGGTTAGATAATATATTCTTATATATCTACCCTACCTTTAATATAGTATTAAGGAAATCTTTATTAGAGTTAAGAAGTCCTCCTTAGTAAGAGTATATAAGTTAAGTTATTTTATTTAAAAGCATCTTTAAGATATAGGTTTATAGCACTACTCTAAACTAATTCACTAAATTATTTAAATTAAGTAATTTAATAAAGTACTAAGCAGTATTACTATAGTATTTTAATTCTATTATTTTCTTATAATTCTTTAATACTTTTACTATATCTTTAAACTATTCCTAAAGGGTAATAGAGTATAAGTCCTATAAATTAGTTACTTATAGTAATTTAACCTACTTTATTTAGTGCTAGTACTAAATCTAAGCCTTATTAGTAAGTAGTAATCCTACCTAGTTAATTTTAATTTAGTTAAAAGGGAAACTTTTAGTATAGAATTCTAAGTAAGCTATAACTCTTAACTATTAAGGCCTAAATTTACTTAGGTTCTTTCTATTATAGATTAGTAGCTTATTAAGTTATATAGAATTAACTTAAGTAACTACTAGCTATCCTTAGCCTAGCAGTTAGGCTAATAGTCTTAAAAAATAACTATTACCTAAGTCTCCTAGTAAGCTAAATAAGGGTCCTAGTAGTTCTAAAGGCCCTAATAAACCTAATAGCCTTTATAGGGTCTCTAAGTCTAAGTTACTACTAAAGGGTTTATCCCTTAGGTAGTTCTACTAATAAAAGGTTCCTAAATATTATAACCTTTAGTAGAATTCTTTTTTATTTTATATATATACTAAATAAAGATTCTTCTCTATAAAGGTAAAGGTAGAAGGCTTATAAAGTGCTTTAAAAGTATTTTAAAGGGATCCTATAACTGCCCTTTACTTAATCTTACTAAGCGTTCTTATAATATCTATAGGTCTCCCTACTTAAGTATTCCTTAAGATATCCTTAGCTATTAACTTAGTAAAGTTATAGAACTTATTAAGTTAAGCTTTAGTATATTTATTTAAATCCCTAGGGCTTAAGTATTATCTAGCTAGAAGGCTAGTAATTTACTTACCCTATTAATACACCTAATAAATCTAGGAGTTTACCTAAGTTTTAATATCTTACTTTATATTAAATAATTCTTTTTATAGGGCTTAAATAGCTATAGTATTCTAAGCCTATACTTATTAAAGGTAAATAATAATAGCTCTTTATTTAGTTTTACTTTTAGTAAATTATATAATTTAAATATAAATATTACTAATAAACTATTAGGTAGCTTTTTCTATTTCTTTCTAAAGCCTAACTATATCTTCTTAGCTAATTAAGATACTACTTACAATAGTATTAAATAACTCCTAGTATTAAGCGTACACTTCCTAGTAATATTCCTTAATTATTCCTAGGTTTTATTAATTATTTACTTACACATTCTAGGCCTAAAAGATAATTATTTTATACATCTTCTTTATCTATTAGTTAAGATAGGAGACGTCTATAGGAAGGGCTAGACTAACCCTAACTAGAAGGTTAAGCATATCTCTTATAACTATATTAAAGTTAGAAGGATTATAAATAACTATTTATCCTTTTTTAACGCTAGCTAAAGCCTTACTTATAGCCTTATTAGTAGTTACCTTAGTAGGTATAAAAGGTATTATATTAAGGAAAGGGAAGTAATAGTAATTAGATTTAGGAAAATAAAGTTCTAATAATAATAAAGGTAAAGGCTAATTTAAGGAATTAAGAAATTTCTAAATAGTCTATTCTAGGTTAATAAATAAATAATTAGAGAAAAAGTATATCCTAACTATCTATTTAGTAAAGGAGGTAAGCTAGTTATTATTTACCTAAGGGGTATAGAGTAAGGTAGCTAGCTTATTAGCTTAGCTTCCTTCTACTAATAAGGTAAATATAAATAATAGAGAGAATAAAGGAAAGGGTTCTTATAGGGGCTTTAGTAAGGCCCTATTTATAGGGTTTTAGTGTTATTAATATTAGAAAGGGAGAGTGAATGCCTTTAGAAGGTTAGGCTAGCCTTCTAAGGTTCTTCTAATGCAGGGTAAAGCAGTGTAGGTAGGCAAATTCCTATTATAAAGGAGGAAAAGTTAATTATTTATAATAAGGGCTAAATTATAAGGGGCTTAGAATGCAAAGATTCTATTCTAATAATAATTAACTTTGGCTCTCTTAGGGGTTCCGAGGGATCTAGAGGTCTAGGTTCCCTCTAGAGGTCCCAAGGGCCGCGGAAATCTTATATACATGTGCTGCAAGCAAGGATACCTGAGGTCCTGAAGTTCCTCTCATGCGTGGGTGCCTTGGGTTGGCCACGTGCACCCTAGCACGTGTGACATATAAAGCTAAATATTACTTAAAGGGTAAGTAGTTTAATTCCTTAAGTATATTAAATAAAGAATAGTACTTACTTAAGCTATTATTAATTTTACTTAATAATATTAATAAAAGTCCTTTAATTAGTTATATTACTTTATAAAATAATATTAAGCTAATAATAAGGTTTAGCTTAGTTTTTATAATATTTAAACCCTTTATTTAAATAAGAAATTAATTTAAATTATAGCTAAAAATATTATATTTAATACTTTTATACTCTTTACTATTAAATTAAATATTCTTAATAGTGTTTACTTTATTTTTTATATTAATTTAATTAAATATATAATAAATAATTTACTTTTTTTTTAAGTTTTACTTAACTTTTAATTAAGCTTTATTTAGCTTTAAAATAATAATATAAATATACTTTATAAGTATTAAGTTAAGTTTATTTTAGCTATAAAAAATATTAAAGGTTAAAGTAGCTATTATAATATATTAATTAAATAAGTTAGCTATATATAATTAATATAAAAGCTACTTAAAAGCCTAAAGAATACTAAAGTATTAATAAATTTTAAAGTATAATAAAAAAATATATATTTTAATAATAAGCTAAGGAGAGTATGTTATAATTCTTAATTAATACTATATAATATATTATTTAATATAAACTTTAATACTATAAAGCCCTATATAAGCTTTACTTTAATTATAATATTTTTATATTTTATTATTACTTAAGTAAAATTACTAATTAAACTTTTCTTTTTTTTTTTATAATATTTAGTTAATATAACTATAAAAAATAAGCTAAAAAAGAGTAAAAAAAGTAACTCTTAGCTAATAAAAAATAAATTAAGCTTTTATAGTATAAAACTAAGGATACTTAAAGGTAGCTTAAATATAAATATTATAAATATTAAGAGTTAGTAAATAATAAGTAATATTGTAGTATTAGTAAAAAAAGTATATTAATAATAAAAAAGGTA
>AFRA01001372.1:0-10735 GCA_000223055.1 Claviceps fusiformis PRL 1980
ATTAAAATAATAATATAGCTATAATAAATATTAATTTTATTAGTTTTTTAAGTTTTAAATAAAATTATAAGTTTTTTAGTAAAAGTAGTTTAAATATAAAGCTTATAAATACTAAAGGTATAATTTAAGTGATTTAGATTTTATAAAATATTATTAAGCACTATAAGGCTACTTATTAATATTTATATTATAATAATAATAATTACTTTATTTAAAACTATATATAGCTTTTTATTTATTACTTAATAAAGGGTTTTAATATTAAAGCTTTAAATACTTTTAATAAAAAGGTATTAAATAATAATAATAACTTTAATTTAAAAAAAAATAGCTTTATTATATAAGTTTTAATAGTAAAATATATATTAATAGTATTAATTTATATTATATTTATAATAATATTAGCTTAAATATTTATAAAGAGATAAAATATTATATAAAAAAAGTATTATTTTTCCTTTCTTTTTCATATAATAGTTTTAAGTTTATTAATACTTAAGTAAATAATAGTTATAATAGCTATACTATTATAAATAAAAGTATAGTTTAAAGGTTAAGCCTTTAGTACTTTACTTTAGCCTAACTATATATACTAATTATTATTATAATAATTATATAGTATAGTTATATTAATGCTTTTTAGTGCTTAAGAATTACTTACTTTATTTAGTTTAGTATTAACTTAAATAGTTAGTTATTCCTTATAATAGCCTATATAATTCTAAGCTTTTTATAAAACTATACTCTAAAGGTACTATAAATAGCTTAAAATAATATTATATTATATACTACTTAATGCTTTCTTATTATTTATATATAGGGTAGCTTAGAGATCTATACCTTAAATACCTAAAGGGTAGCTTTATTAATAACTACTATTATAGGCTTAGTTTATATAGAATTAGCTTACTAAGCTTTATAGTTAAGTAAAGTAAGTAGTATTATATTTATAAGCCTATAGAAAATTAATATTATTTTTATATTTATAGTAAATTTAATAATTTTTAAAAAAAATAGAAACCTCTTTTTTTTATTAAGTAAATTAACTAACTTTAAGGATTTATTTTACTATAAAAATATTAATACCCTTTCTCTTTATTAAGAGTAGGCTAACTATTATATTTAACTATAATAAAACCCTAATAATAGCCTATAAAACCTACCTTAAGCACTACTTTATAATATACTTTAATATTAACTACTAAAAATATATAAATAAATTATAAATCTTATAAATAAAAGCTAAATTAAAGCTTCCTTTTTTTTATTAGTTATATTAATACCTTTAATTAAAAAAGTAAGTAAAGGTTAGTATTTTTATATAAACTATAAGGTATTAAATAAAATTATAAATTAAAACTAATACTTATTACTACTTATTAAAGAAACTTTATAATCTTTAGTAAGTACTTAATAGTTTACTAAATTAAATATTTATACTACTTTTTATTACCTATATATTATATAAAGAAATAAGGCTTTTATAGCCTTTTATATATATTTTAGCCTTTTTAAATAGCTTATTTACCTCTTTAGCCTAACTAAAGCACTTATAATGTTTTAATATTATATTAATAGCGCCTTAAGGGATATATTAAAGGTTTATATAATAGCTTATCTTAATAATATCCTTATTTATACTAGTAATATATATAAAAAGTATACATAGTATACTAAGGAGATCTTTTCCTACCTTTAATAAGCTAGCCTATATTTTAACCTTAATAAGTATACCTTTAGTATAACTAAAGTTAAGTACCTAGGGTTTATAGTATAAGCTAGCTATATAATATAGCTTAACCTAGCTAAAGTAGCTACTATTTATAAATCAAAGGTATTAATATAGCTATAAAGTATATATAGCTTTTTAGGCTTTATAAACTTTTACTAAGAATTTATAGCTAACTTTTTAAACTTTATTAAACTCTTACTTAACTTTATTAAAAAAAGTACTTTATTTATTTAGTTTTTAGCTTATTAAATAGCTTCTTAATACCTTAAAAATATATTTTTCTTAGCTTTAATTCTAACTTAATAGGACTTTACTTTAAATATAATAGTAAAGATTAATATATTAAAGAAGGCTATTAGGGGTTACCTTTTATAGTATAATATAGTAGGTATACTATAATTAGTTACTTACTACTCTACTTAGCTTATAGCCCTTTAATAAAACTATATAATTTATAATAAAGAGCTACTTAGTATTATTTTATACCTTAAGGTATAGTTTACTAAACTTTATAGTATTTTTAAGTTATTTATAATCCTTACTAACTATAAAAACTTAAAATACTTTATAAGCCTTTAGAAAATATTAAAATATTAGGTATATTAAATAAAGACTCTCTCTCTCTTTAATTTTTACCTTTATTATTAACTAAGCTTTTAAGTAGCCTACCTTAATATACTATCTTACTATAAATAAAATAAATTAAGGGCCTTTATATTAGCTTAGCTATTACTATACCTAATATTAATTATATACTTATTATAGTTATTCTATACCTTTCCTACTTTATTACTAAAATAGGATTAATCCTTAATTAATAATATAGTAATTAATCTATAAAGTTATAATTTTTTTATAAATAACTATTTTTAAAACCTTTAAAATTAAGGTATATAAGCTAATTTTATATATTACCTAAAGATTGTAATAATATAATTAAAGGCTTAAAGATTTCCTATTAAAGTAGCTATATATTAATAAGTTAAAGACTATATAATTAATACCTATAGAGCTTTACTATTCTATAGCTACCTTTAGGCACTATAGTATAAACCCCTAACTACTATACTAATTTAATAAACCTATAACTTACTCTTACTAAGCTACTTAAAAAAAATATAACCTTTTAAGCTTTTTATTATAATTATTATTAAAAAAATATATTAATAAATATTATATAGTATATATAGAATTACTACTACTATAAAGCTTATAAAAGCTAGTGCCTATACTAAAGCCTTCTATAGCCTATTCTAATACTAAATAGGTATTAATTATAAATATTTGTAAATTTTATAACTAACCTTTTAGCTAACTCTTTAAATACTCTTTAGTTTTTTATAGTTATTATAAACTACCTCTTTAAGTATATTTAATTAAAAGCTATAATAAGTATAAGTATTAAAGTATATACTTAATACTTTCTAAACTATTAGTAGTATTTTTATAGGTTCTCTTTAAATATTATATAAAACTATAGCTTAAACTAAGTAAATAGCTTTAAGTTATTATTATACTCCTTTATAAAGACTTAATAGTTTCTTTTTATATTTTATTACCTTTAAACTAATAAAAATATAAAATATATAACTTAAAAAGTTTAGGTAATTTTATATATTATAGTCTTTTTTATTTAAATAAACTAGCTTATATACTTAGTAGTATATTAACTTATACTTAATAACTATAACTTATTAGTTACTAGCCTTAGTATATATATAGCCCTTTATAGGTTTAATATTAATTTAGTATAGTATATACTAGCTTTTATATAAAGCTAAATATTCTTTAAAGGATAAGTAGTTTAGTTTTTTAAGTATATTAAGTAAAGAATAATAGTTATTTAAATTATTATTAATTTTACTTAATAATACTAATAAAAGTTTTTTAATTAATTATATTACTTTATAAAATAATATTAAGCTAATAATAAGGTTTAGCTTAGCTTTTATAATATTTAAACCCTTTACTTAAGTAAGAAATTAAATTAAATTATAATTAAATATATTATACTTAATACTTTTATACCCTTTATTATTAAACTAAATATTCTTAATAGTATTTACTTTATTTTATATATTAATTAAATTAAATATATAATAAATAATTTACTTCTTTTTTAAGTTTTACTTAACTTTTAACTAAGCTTTATTTAGCTTTAAAATAATAATATAAATATACTTTATAAATACTAAATTAAGTTTATTTTAGCTATAAAGAATACTAAAAGTTAAGGTAGCTATTATAATATATTAATAAAATAGATTAGCTATATATAGCTAATATAAAAGCTACTTAAAAGCTTAAAGAATACTAAGACACTAATAAATTTTAAAGTATAATAAAAAAATATATATTTTAATAATAAACTAAAGGGAATATACTATAATTCTTAATTAATATTATATAGTATATTATTTAATATAAACTTTAATACTACTAAGCCTTATATAGGCTTTAATTTAATTATAATATTTCTATATTTTATTATTACTTAAATAAAATTATTAGCTAAATTCTTTTTTTTTTTTTTTATAATACTTAGCTAATATAGCTATAAAAAATAAGCTAAAAAAGGATAAAAAAAGTAATTTTAAGCTAATAAGAAATAAGTTAAGCTTTTATAATATAAAACTAAGAATATTTAAAAGTAGCTTAAATATAAATATTATAAATATTAAAAGCTAGTAAATAATAAGTAATATTATAGTATTAGTAAAAAAAAGTATATTAATAGTAAAAAAAAATATAATAATAGTAAAAAGGGATATTATACTTAATAAAATAAAAGGAGGTAGTATAGGTATATATATTTACTTTTTTAAATATAATAGGAAGTAAGTTAATAAAAAGAGCTAATATAATTAAAGCTAAGTAAAGAAATCTTAATATATAGGTATTAATTATTTAACCTAATACTATACTTTAAATAACTAAGTATTAATATAGTTGTTGAACATAACAGGGTTATTTATAGGGGATTCCTCACTATTAGTGCTATAATTATAGCGCTAATAGAAGCACTTTATAGGGGGCTTTGTAAGTCAGTGCAAGCCGGCAAGCATGCGCGCGCGCGGGTGGCACAACCACGGAATTCCGACTAAAGGTTACGTGTGCGTAGGCTCGTAGCTGCGAGGTCCCTATAAATCCTTACTTTTTAACCTTTTCTGCCTATTCTGACAGTTATACGGTTAGACTAATAGCTATAAGGTAGGCCTAGTCTTTAAATTAGATTTATAAGGCAACTAGTAAAGATATAGAGAAATGGATTAAAGGATGTAACTAAGCTAGCTAATAGCTATTTAGTTAGGGAAGGTAGCTACCCTATAATATATATTTTTTACTATTTCTTTTAATAAAAAGAAATTTATAAAAAGTCTTAGGACTAGATTCTTTATTACTAAATTCTAGGCTTTCTTTCTATATAAATATTTAAAAATTAGTTTTTTAGTATTATATATTAATTTTTACTAAGTTAACTAATTATAAGTATATTAGTAGCTAATTTATATAGCTATAAGTTTATTTTTTTATTTTTCTATATAAATAAATTTTATAGAAAATAAAAAGTAGCTTATAAAGCCTAGCTAGTAACTAGAATCCACTAATAAGGTTAGTAGGTATATAAAGGAAGGAAGTAAAAAACCCCCTTATAGCCACTAACTATATAAACTATTAGAATTACTCTTACTAGCTATATATACCTATAAAGTTAAATATTAGATATAATTTATTAGATATTATTATTATAAATTCTTTAGCGAATTAAATAGTGCTAAAAGCAATGTAAAAGCTTCCATTTTATATAAGATATAGTAGACTATAGCTTACTATAGTGCTCTGCTCTATAGAGCAGTAGATCTATATATATATACTCACTAAGCCTACTACCTTAGTAAGCTATACTCTATAGCACCTACCTTTATTATTTCTAATAGGTTATAAGCCTAGAAGAGAACTTTTAATATTTAGAAAATTTACTAAATTTTTCTATAATAAAGGAAAATATTACTATATTTATAAAAAGTATAGAAGCTACTTATTCTATTTATAAAAAGAATAAATTTGCTAAAAAAAAGTTTTCCCTTCTATAAAATAGGAAAGAATACAGTATAGAAGAATTCCTACTTCTATAAAAATTTAGAATTAGTGAAAAAAGGGATATTTTACCCTATAAGAACCTCTTATAAATAAAATAAAAAATAAGTTATAAAAGAGTTTCTACTTCTATAAGAAGTAAGAGATATATAGTAACTTTACTATAACTTAGAAGACTACCTTCTATAAAAGAGTAGAAAGAAGAATTCCTATTTTTAAAAATATTAAATAAAAAAAAAAAAATAGATTTAAGAGATCTAAGCTAAATTAGCTAAGGGGTCCCTACCCTAGAGTAGTTATGGGTAGAGCATGTAAACTAACAGATTTTATAATAAAATAATAATATCTTTAATATTTTAGAAAAATTAGAAATGTTAGTAACTGCTATTACCTCTGCCCTAGCTATAGCTTTAAAACCTATAGCTAAGCTAATATAAAAAAAAACTTAGGAAAGCTTTAAAAATTCTAATATTTTAAACTCTTTTAATAATTCTATTATTAAAGAATTTAATAAGAAGGTTTATAGCTTTTTAAAGGGAGCTAGGCTAAAAGGGCTAGAAAATTTTAATTAGTAGAAGTAGGCCCTAAATATCTAATTTAGGGCACTAAGAATGCCTAATTTCTTAGAAAATCCTAGTATTACTAAAAACCTTAGCAATTCTAACTAAGCTATAATTCTTATACTTTTAAGAGATAGCTATACTAAAGGCCCCTAAAATGCTATAATTTAGTAAAAAGACCCTTTAGAGGTATATAGTGTTTTAATTCAGCAGTATTCTTAGAGTTCTAAAATATAGTATAATACCCTTTATAATTAATTTTATAGCCTAAATTTCTAAGGTTATAAGGGGTCCCTAGAGTCTTTTAATGCTTTATTTAATAACCTACTAGCTAGGCTAAATTTAGTAAGTGTTTTTATAAAGCCTATAAACTAAGTAAACTAATATTTATAAGCTCTAAAGTTAACTTTTCCTTAGTAGGCTAAAAAGCAATGTTTTTCTATAAAAACTAATAGGGCTTTAGGGGCCCCTATAGGGGCACTAAATTTATAATTTCTTATAGCTAATTTACTTAAAGAGCAAAGGGATAAGAGCTCTTTAGTATCTAAAGCTTTAAATTATAAAGCTACTGCTTCTAAAGAATCTATATATAAAGGCTCTAAAGAAAATAAAACCTCTAAATATCCTAATAAGAATAAAAAGAAAAAAAAGAATTTCCCTTAAGAAAATAAGGGAAATTCTAACTCTAATTCTAAAAAAAAGGGGAAAAGTTAGGGTAAAAAATCCTTTAAAAAGGCTAAGGATAATAATAAGGGTTAAGAGGGATCCTTTATACTAGGAAATTTTAACCTTTCTTTAGGGGCTTTAGAGCCCTATAAAAGACTTAGTAGCCTTAGTGCTAGCAGTAATTCTAGTAAAGATTCTAGTATTTATTCTTAAGAATCTACTACTCTTAGTGAAGCTAGCACTAAAGTTAATAAGCTAGAGAATAAAATATTCTCTAAAGCCTTTAATTTCTATAATAAAGAGATAAAAAACTCTCTTCTTTATAATATAGGTTCCACTATTTACTTAGTTAATTCTAAGGAATATTTTATAAGTTATATACCTTATAAAAAAGGGGAAGCTAGGCCTATAACCACTAGTAGTGGTTCTATTTATTCTAAGGGATATAGAAAGGCTAAATTTTTGGTTTTATATTAGCAAAATCCTAATAAATATAGGCCCCTAGTCCTACAAAATACACTATATTTTCCTAAATTAGATATAAATATAGTAAGCGGACTAAAGCACTATTTAGCAGAAGGCTATATGTATAAGAATTCGCTATTCTTAGCTAATAGGTCTTATATTGGTATTTTAAACGTTAAAAAGCATGGATTTTTTATCTAGCTTAAGAATACTAATACCCCCCTTTTAAAATCTCCTTCTAGCTGCCCTTATGGGCACTATAATGGTTATTTTAGTTATATAGTTATTAGTTACCCTATAGAGGTCTAAATTCCCTCTAAGGAACCTATATAGGCTAAGGAAGCTCTAGAAATTAAAAAATTAGAGAGTTCTAACCTAGAACCTACTAATTTAGTAGTACCTTCTTTACTAAAGCTTATAAGCTAGGCACTTAAATTTATAGAAGTCTTTCCTTTTAATATAGGGCTGTTAGAGGCCCTTAGAAAAATTATAGAAGAGGCTTTAGTAGATTTAGTATTTAAAAATCCTACTAAGATAGGCCCTAGGCCTCTAATAGCTCCCTAAGAGGCCTGTGATTCTTAAGGGGCCTAGTAGGGCGCTATTAAAGAAGGTGTTATAGTAGCTAAAAGAGAGCTTATAGGGGATTTTATAGAAAAGCCTAAGCTAAATTTGTACTAAAATTTGCTAAGATTAGCTGGAATTTAGTATGTTAGACTAGGGCACTTAGGTCTACTATTACTAAAGAAAACTAGCTTATTAGCTAAGGAAATCCTGGATTTTTCTAAGGTTAAAGAAAAGAATTTTAACTGCTTAACTTATAATTAAATAAAAGTAGTTAGAAGGCCCTCTAAGACCCTAATTCTAGACCCCTCTAGGGCTCTAGATAGACTAAAGGGGGATATAGTAAAGATAAGCCCTATACCTTATAATAAGCACCCTATATGCCTTATTCTAGTAAACTAAAAAACTAAATATAAGTGGCTATTTTCTTTGCTAAATAAGGAGGGCCCTACTGTTTTTTTAGCTATAAAAGGGTTTTTTAGATCCTTAAAGCTTAATTTTAGTACCTACCCTAAATATCTACATTTTAATGAGGGTAGAGAGGTTGATTTTGCTTGCTAGTAGTGGCTAGCAAAAAAGGGGATAAAATTTACCACTTCTTCCCCTTATATTTATAAGTAAAATGGGCTAGCTAAGAGGGCTATCTGTGTTATAATGGATAGACTGCGGGCTACCCTACACTGGTCTGGTCTACCCTTATATCTATGGAATTTCGTTATTTTTACTATTATAAATCTTATAAATATAATAGTAAATTCCACAAAACTAGCTAACTTAGTACAATTATTAGCCACAGATTTTAAAAAAAATGCCCTAATTACCTTAGAGATTAGCGCTGCTAATTATAAGAGTATTAGGGCTATTAGCTCTTATTGTAAGGTTTTAATTCCTATAGAAAAAAGACCTAATGCTTAAAAACTAGCCCTTAGGACTATCCCTAAAAGGTTATTAGCTAATTTAGGTTCTAAGACCTACTTAGTTTATATTCCTTCTAAAAGACTAGTTACTAAAACTAGCTTTATAAGAATTATAGAACCTATAGGCTTATTTAAATTTAGGCCTCCCTAGGTTTTCTATAAGGGATATCTCTTTAGAGGGGGATCTAAGTGCCCCTTAGAACCTTTTATAGGATAATTTCTTAAAGGGGGAAAATAATTAAAATAGTAGTATTCTTATTAAGGATTACTCTATAGTATCTTTTAATTAGATAGTTAATAAAGAGCCTGAATTAATTTAGAGTCCTAGGGACCTAGAGTTAGATAAAAATTAACTAGATAATCTAGATAAAATAGATATTAATTTAGTAGCCCTTTTTAAGGAAACCTACTATAAGGCACAGCTAAAGGCTAAAGAAAATAGGCCTAATAATAGCTCTAAGCCTAAGTCTTAGAAGTAAGCTTTAGCTAGCCTATAGAAAAAATAGTAGCTATAAGCTATTTTTAGTGAATTTAAGTAACTTCTAAAGGCAGGCACTTTTAAATTTATAGGAAAAGAAAATATCCCTAAGAGCTAAAGAGTATTAAAAAATAGGCTTGTTTTAAAGCTTAAAAAGGATAAAGAAAATAATCCTTTAAAATATAAAGCCTAACTTATTACTAAAGGTTTTATATAAATAAAAGGCTTAGATTATACTAATACCTTTACCGCTACTAGTATTCCCCCTAGCTAGTAAATACTATTAGCTATAGCAGCCTAGGAAGACTAGGAAATAAAGTAAGTGGATTTTATAGGGGCTTTTCTTAATAGCTACCTAAAAGAGACTATTTATATATAAATTCCTAAGGGATTTATTAAATTTCTTAAATAAAATCTATAACTAGCTAAGCTAGCTAAAAAATTTAGCTATAAAGCTACTAAGGACTTAGTTATTATACTAAAAAAATCCTTATATAGCTTAAAGTAAAGCTCTAGAGAGTGGCAATAGACCCTTATCAGAAATAATGGAGGTGGGTGCTATAGAGCACAGCTTACTAAGGTAGTGGGCTTAGTGAGCGTGCACGTACAGATCCACTGCTCTGCAGAGCAGAGCACTGCAGCAAGCTGCAGTCCACTATATCTCACGTAAAATGGAAGCTTTTGCGTTGCTTTTAGCACTATTTAATTCGCTAAAGAATTTGCAATAATAGTATCCAATAAATTATATCTAATATCTGACTTTGTAGGTGTGCGTAGCTGGCAAGAGTGATTCTGACGGTCCGTACGGTCGGCGGCTGTGAGGGGGTTTTTCACTTCCTTCCCTTACATACCCACCGACCTTATTGGTGGATCCTAGTTGCTAGCTAGGCTTCGTGGGCTACTTTCTATTTTCTGCAAAATTCATTTGTATGGGAAAATAAAAAAATAGACTCACGGCCATACAAATTGGCTGCCGACGTGCTTGCAATCGGTTGACTTAGTGAAAATCAACGCGCAACACTAAAAAACTGATTTTTAGATATTTATATAGAAAGAAAGCCTGGAATTTAGCGATAAAGAATCTAGTCCTAAGACTTTTCGTAAATTCCTCCTTGTTAAGAAAAACAGTAAAAACACACATTATAGGGTAGCCACCTTCCCTGACTAAGCAGCCGTCAGCTGGCTTAGTCACATCCTTCAATCCGTTCCTCTGTATCTTTGCTAGTTGCCTTACAAATTCAACCCAAAGACTGGGCCC
>AFRA01001373.1:0-10733 GCA_000223055.1 Claviceps fusiformis PRL 1980
AGCTTTCTGAAACATGACCAAAGGAGAAACCAGAAGAAAAGAAGAAACGAGCACAACAACTAACAAGACAATAGATACCCTAGCTTCCCGCCGGGCGGACAGACCGTCCAGCCAGCACTCCTGGCCAACGGCCCGGCTCTTGACATCCAGTTCAAGTCCAGATACAGCATCTACCTCGCCGGCGAACAACAAGCCGAGTTCATCGTCAAGGCCAACCCGTCGCCATGGCGCGGATCGCACTGGCCCAATCTGCAAAGGGACTCTTCGTCGGCGCCTCCCCCTCTCGTCTTCAACATTAGCGTCCAGTCCAGCAAGCAAGTCCTCGTCTCCGGCATCCTCAACATCAGCAGCATCTCCTCCTCCTCTTCCTCTTCCCAAGACCCCGTCCTCTTTGCCGTCAATCTCGCGCAAGCAGACCTCCTCCCACGCTTCGAGCCCTACGAGGTCGTCCTCACAGGCACAGACCCCAGCGGCGAGTACCACCTCTTCGCCAAGAGCGAGCTCGTCTTCCTCCCCGAAAAGAAGACCGGCAGCGTCACCAAGCTGGACAATCTGCACGGGGGCATCCTGTTCCGCAGCGCCGCCACGGGCCACGTGTTTGAGCCGT
Source organism: Claviceps fusiformis PRL 1980 (assembly GCA_000223055.1). Taxonomy (NCBI): domain Eukaryota; kingdom Fungi; phylum Ascomycota; class Sordariomycetes; order Hypocreales; family Clavicipitaceae; genus Claviceps; species Claviceps fusiformis. Next base: position 608 of record AFRA01001373.1, read on the forward strand.
TCCTGCCCTATGGCTACTATGCCTCGTGTGATGGCTTTCTCTGCGACAAGGACTACGTGGACAAGGTCAAGGCGTACAAGGCGCTGGGGGTGAACAGCATGGTGTCCCTGACGACGGTGCAGGACTCGAGGGCGACGTATGAGCTCATGGATGAGCTGGACATGCGGTACATGTATAATCTGCGGGATTCGTATAAGAACCTGACGTCGGTCCGGGAGCAGGTTTCTGTGATTCGCGACTTTGAGGGGCTGTACTCGTATTGGGGGGCGGATGAGTATGTATTCGTCTTTTTTTTTTCTTCTCTTTTACTCTCTCTCTTTCTCTCTCTCTCTTTTTCTCTCTCTCTTTTTTTCTCTCTCCTTTTTTTCTCTCTCCTTTTTTTATCTTTCCTGGTTTCTTCTTTCTTCCTTCTATTCCTGATCTGCATCTAAATCTCAACCAACCCCCCCAAACAACCCTATTCTTCGGCTAACAATACTCCCCTTCTGTTCAGACCAGATGGCCATCAGGACCCCTTTGATCTCCTCCCCCAAGCCCGCGACGCCATCCGCCAACTCGATCCCTACCACCCCGTCTCCGTGACGCTCAACTGCCAAAACTTCTACTTCGAGGAGTACACCGCCGGGGCGGACCTCATCATGGAGGACGTGTACCCCATCGGCATCAACAGCACCTTCAACAAATGGGGCACCCCCTGCAACACCACCTACGGCGACTGCGGCTGCGACAACTGCGCCGGAAACGTCCAGGATGTGTCCGCCCGACTGGACGCGCTGGCCCAGTACGAAGACTGGCGGGGGCTGTGGCCCAAGACCAAGGCGCACAACCCGCAGACGTTCCACGGCGAGGGGTACTGGTCGAGGAACCCGTCCGACGAGGAGCTCGTGGCCATGAACGCGCTGAGTTTCCACCACGGCGCGAAGCTCATCGCCGCCTGGGTCTGGCCGTTTACCGACTCCCTCGGCAAGCCCATGGGCAGCTTCGGCGCCACGGTGTCGACCAACCCGGTGCGGGATTTCATCGTCAAGGGCCAGCCCAGACGGCTGGATCTCGTGGCCGCCAACGGTCAAGCCGCGCCGCCGCTCGTGGATGTGGCGTGCTGGGTCGGCGAGCACGGCGACAAGCTGCTCGTGTCGGTGGTGAATGGCGGGTACAACGCGCTCGATGCGCCCATCTTCATCGCCCTGCCCGACGGCATGGTCGTCAAGCAGCCCGAGACGGTGGTTTGGGGCAACGGATCGTGGTCGTGGACGCGGGATAAGCGATTCGGGAATCACGGCCTCTTGACGCTGCGAGGGCAGACCGGCATGGCGACGAATATGATTATTGTGGATGTTTAGGGACGAGGGTGAATGAATTTGATGAATATGTATAGAAGGGGGGAATAGCGAGGGACGAACGCGACGCAATGCGATGAATTTGATGAAATGTGATGACGAAGAAGACTTGTGCGCTTTTTGTCTTGGTTGATGGGTGAATATAAAGTTACATGACTCAAGGACTTGTATAGAGCGAGGGCCCTCATTGCACAAACGCAGCACCTTTGAGTTGTATTGGCCGGCGCAAAAAAATCATGCAATATCAAAAAAAAAAAAAAAAAAAAAAAAAGGGAATAGTGATGTTAAAGGAGAAGGAGAAGCAGAAGCAGAAGGACAAAGCAGCACGTAAAGTTCCTCTTGGCTACAACAAACATCCCGCACACGCACACAAACTTTGCACGTCTACTGCACACTTCCCCCCCTGGGCACGCCGTCCGCATCCCGGTTCAGCCTCTGCCACTGGCTCTTGAGGCCAACATGGTCCGCACTCACCAACACGTTGCGCCAGTCCTCTGTTCCATCAGCCTTCTCTTCACCAGTCAACTTGACCAACCCCGCCCCGAGCAGCAACGGCCGGCAATTCACATAAATCGACTCGTGCCCATGCGCGGGCACCACAAACGTCTCGTGGAAAATGCCAATGTGATGGGGCCGCACGGCCTGGTACCAGTCCCACGCGGCGCGGTGCATCTCCTCGTGCGCAAAGCGGTGTATGGACTCGACGTCCCGGAAGTAGTACGACATGAGCATGGTGTCCGGGCCGGCACCGCTGGCAGGCTGGGCGTCGCCGCCGGTCCAGTTGGTGACGCTGAGGAGGCCGAGCTCGTGGCGGCGCGAGAGCAGCTCGCGCGTCATGAGGGTGAATTTCTCGGCCAGGTCCTTTGCGTACGGGCAGAGCTGGCCCTGCGGGTGGTTGAACTGCACGCCGAGGTTGAAGACGACGAGGCCGTGGTTCGACGGCGCGGAGCCAAAGGTGCCGTCCGGGCGGGGGAGCAGCGCCGTCGCCCGGCCCGGCACCACGGAGAGCATCGGCGCCGGAGGGCTGGTCGGCGCGGGGGTCAGCCGGTCGATGAGGTGGGTTGTGAGCATGGCGAGCCCCAGCGTCGCCAGGGGCACCAGGGCGAGGCGGCCGGGGAAGAGGGTCGTGATGCCGAGTTGGATGGCGGCTGCGAAAAAGTATTTGTGGCGTTGGGCGAGGAGGGACTTGAGGAAGACCTGGGTGGGGAGCGAGATGGTCAGATTTGTTCATACTAATAACAATAGAAGTAGTAGTAGTAATGACAATCACATCAAAAAAAATGGAATCAAATAGACAAAAAATACAGACCAAAACATACCGTCCCGATGCCAACCGCTTTGCCGAGCCGGGGCTTATCCAACGGCGCGAGTTTGGGCGCAAAGTCGCCAGCCATGACTGGATTTCAAGTCTTTTTTTCTTTGGGGGAGGGGACGGGGGATTTCCGTTTTTAACGAAATGTCGTTTCAAAAGCCGTGATTACAGGCGTCTTTGATACAAACACGTGTGGACCACAGCAATGCTTCGTTGTTGAGAGAGAACAACCCCGAGTCTGTGAATCGCCCGCTGAGATCAAGTGGGATCAACGATGGGAAAAGAAGAAACAACATGAGCGTCCATTATTGCTTCTCGACCCCTCCTTCTTATACCGTCTTTTCTGTGTGTATCCATCCGGTCCCAACAAACGCGCACATTGTCCCTTCGTCATGGACGAAACCGGCCCAATCACAACTTGTGACACCACAGTGACAGCGCTGACGCAACGTCAGCTGCAGGACCTCATGTGGAAGCTGACGCACTTTACCTTATCGGCCTGCAGCTTGATGTCTCTGAGACGAATACTTACTTAGGTAGGCAGGTGGGTAAAGCAGGTGTTGATGCGTGTCTGTATATCAATCAACATTGCCGTGGGCAAGGCAACCCATGTTGTTCCCTGCGCATTTTGTCTGTGCTTTGATTCCACGAGTTGTCCATACACCCACCTGTGTGTCTCTCTCTCTCTCCTGTCCTCTTGATGAATTCACAGACTCGGGGTCTGGGGTCTGGGGTCTGGACTTTGGACTGTGAAGTGTGGAGACGCTGACGGAAATGCTGCATCGAGGGTGACTTGAAAGTTCCACCTTGACGTCGTGGAAATAAAGTGGAGTCTCCTTGATCTATTGCACCTACATGTGGAATCTCTTTGGGGTGTGAGTGCCCGAAGGCGAAAGTGCGAATGGGCCAATCATCTTGAGCTTTGAGAGGAGTATTTGATTACAAAAAAAAAAAAAAAAAAAAAAAAAAAAAAAAACAAGGAAACTCATTTGTCAACTGTAAACTGGCGACTCGCTCGAGAGACCAGCCCAAGTCGAGTCGGAGTACGGAGTTTCCGGACGTGCGTGCCCTCGTTGCAACCGTCCAGTGCCCACTGCCAAGCCACTTTGCACTTTGTCGTTCGGCCGATACGCTCGGTCAGAGACAGCTGGTCATGCACTCGCTGTGCACGGAAATGGTCTTCGTTGGACATGATGACATGGTCCATCGCAGTGACAAGCCGAAAAGTCGAATCTAAAGTTGACAGCGTCTTGCTTTCAACAAGCGAGCAGAGCCAGCTGCGATGGCAACGCCAGAATACTAGACAATTCCAGACCAGAAGAATGGGAAGGATGTGAACCAATCTGATCGTCGGGTCCTGCTTACCTAAGACTCCGAATGCCACGGGAATGGGTGGTGCTGGGCCGTGGGCGCAGGACCGTGCAGATTTGTGGTTAGCCACAATCGTCTCCGCAATCTCCTGTCCGCCCACATGCACTAGGCCTTGGCAAAACCGCCCACAAGTCGACAGTCGACAAGTTTGACGCCAAGTCGGTCGGTCGGTAGCCCCCCAAATGGGCCCCTTCCGTCAATGTTGGCTCTCCTTCCCTCTCGTGTCTCTCCATCAACGATGCCGGGTTATTCGCGGAAAGCCCTGCTCTTGTCGCTTTTGATCTTCGTCTTCACTCATTCAGATTCTTCTTTCATTCTGCTCCTTACTTTTGCTTTCGAGTTCATCGACTGCTGCTCTCCTTGGATTTTTCAACCGAAACGCGTATCGAGTATCGAGCGGCATCATTCATTCATTCCCTGGATTTCGCCAATCCTGACCGCGCCGCCGCTCGTCCAATACCTCTACTCTACTATTGCACCATCTTAGAATAACGAGTTACACGTCGTGTTGTTCACTAAGAATCAAACAAGCTGGCCTTGTGTCATATGTCATAAGAGACTTTTTCGTCCATCCGTCGTCTTTGCAACATATTTCAGGCGGTTGCGAGCCTATCACGACTGGCGTGCATTGATCCGCCAAATAATCATAATTCCCATACCGACCGGCTTCGACACACTGAACATTACGCTGAGGTGAAAAAAAAAAAAAAGTTATGAGAGGCCTTCAAACTGCAGCGGCTCTGTCGCTGGCTCTCGCGAGCACACCGACCTTCAGTTTAGGCGTAACTGTCACTGACGATAGTATGTCCTCCTCACTCAAACATCAACTGCAACTTCTCCACATCCCATCTTGGACGTTCCCGCTAATCCATGAAACCATTCTAGATTCCCTAAAGAGCACGGCGTCGACCATAGCTTATGGCTTGATGAGTTACTATGGTGGAAACCAGACTGGAGGAATTCCGGGCAATCTTCCGGAACCGTACTACTGTAAGAAGGACCAACAAGGAACAAGGCAATCGCCAAACATGTTGACCGAGAGCGTTCCCATACCACTGCATCGTCAAAACTAACGTCAAGCAGGGTGGGAAGCAGGCGCCATGTTTGGAACTCTCATCGATTACTGGCATCTCACCGGGGACACGTCATACAATGCCGCGACAATGCAAGCAATGGTGCATCAGGCCGGACCGACAAAAGATTTCATGCCCAAAAACCAGACGCGAACCGAAGGCAACGATGATCAAGGCTTCTGGGCCATGGCCGCCATGACCGCGGCCGAAAACAAATTTCCCGACCCTCCCCAGGACGACGCACAGTGGCTCGCCCTCGCGCAGGCCGTCTTCAACCAGTACGTCTTGCGATGGGATCCAGCAGACTGCACGGGCGGCATGAGATGGCAGATCTTCCAGTTCAACAACGGGTGGAACTACAAAAACTCCATCTCCAACGGATGCTTCTTCAACATAGCTTCCCGTCTGCACAGGTATACGGGAAACGAGACGTATGCCGACTGGGCGAACAAGGTCTTCGACTGGCATCTAAGTATTGGCCTCATCACCAAGGACTACGGCGTCCATGATGGTATCACAATCGACCTGGACGGTTCCTGTAGACGGATCGATGTGCTTGAGTGGTCCTACAATGCCGGCGTCTTTCTCCACGGAGCTGCAGCCATGTATAATGCCACTAGCAACGACAAGTGGAAGACCGCCGTGGATGGCTTTCTGCGGCACGCTCAGAGCAGGTTCATGAAGGACGGAGTCGTGTATGAACAGTTTTGTGAGCTCAACAAACTATGCAACAACGATCAGCAGAGTTTCAAGGGGTACTTTCTTCGATGGATCGCAGCCACTACGCAACTGGCACCTTATACCTACTCAACCGTGAAACCAATCCTGGAAACCGCCGCCAGCAAAGCTGCGTCGGTATGTATCGGGTCACCTGACGCATCCGTATACAAGGGTCCGCCTGGAACGGCCTGCGGCTTCAGCTGGATTCCGGGCGGCACTTTTGACGGAATTGTTGCTGTCGGGTCGATGATGAACGCCCTCGACGCGGTCATGTACAACCTCATAGCCAAGGCAGCGCCGCCCGTCACAGCCAGGTCTGGCGGCACATCGAAGGGTGACCCCTCGGCCGGTAGTGGCGGTACGGAAGATCCGACGAAACTGAGGCCACTGACTACGACGGATAAAATAGGTGCAGGAGTTATCACGATGTTTCTCATTGTGGCAGCTCTCGGCGGCACTGCATTGATGCTTTTCGATCGCGGTTGAAAGAATTTGGGGAAAAGCATTGTGCTTGCCTTGCATATGTTACTATTCGTTCATGGGTCTTTTGTCTTGGCATTCATGAGAAGGGGCGGGCATGCTGTTTTCTGGACCTAAACGGTTTTTTTTTACTCGTTGGTTTTTTTTATTATTCTTTTTTGTAAACCTCTATTCCCTTTTCTTTTCTTTTCTTCTCTTTTTCTTTTCTTTTTCTTCTCTGTTACTCTTTTTTGGACATTTTCATGGCGTTTACGAGGTGACTAGTCGAGCGAGTGGCGAGTTCCAGCTCGGTACATTTCTACGTGATTTCGAGCAAGAGACGATTTAACTTTACCACTTCCCTTGAGCGTTGCTGTTCTTGTTCTCTCCTCGTTCTGCATTGCTTCCATACCGAGGTGGAGGATCTATCTACTCACATGTAGTCATTCAACTGGTAGCGAGGCACAGACGTGTCGTCGGCATCAGGCAAAAACAACAGTACAGGCAAAAATATTAATCAGTTTTTGATGTCCTTACTATGAGCCATCATTGATCATTTACTGTAGGATGCGGGCGCGTATATCCGAGCCATCCCCACGTCGGGAATGCCCCGTCTGGTGGTTGCAGCCGGCTTCGTCCGAACATTGAACCACACACGAGAAGTGACCCCGCCCCATGCTTTACAGTCGTACTGTGCGTCACTGTGCATGCTACATTTTGACAGTTTGTGTGCCAAGTCTCCGACTGAACAACAACGGTCATGGGGCCACGGCTGCGACAAACGGCGACGACATTGCAAAAGAGGGACAATAATCAGTCACTCTGCCAGTCCATGGACTTGTTTGAGCACAAGCAGTAACGTTTTCTGGCAGGCTTTTGTTTCCGCCTCTTCTGCATTGACGATTCGGCCGCCGTTTCGTCTATGCCACGCCTATCCTGCCCAGCGCTTGTCATCCCTTGACCATCTGGTTGTGCGATTCGGTCCTCGTCTATTTTTTTTTTTCGACTTTTTCTGGTTCATCTTTCACGTCGAATCCAATAGAAAAAGGACTCCACCATGTCGTCCAAACACTTCGTCAACGACCCAACTCACCTCGTCAACTCCGCCCTCCGCAGCCTCACCCTGACCAACCCCAACGTGGCCCTCGACGCCGGCTCCAAAATCGTCCATCGCCGTCCCAACCTCGACCCCAGCCATGTCCCAGCTCAAGTGTCGCTCATCTCCGGCGGCGGATCGGGCCACGAGCCCTCCTTTGCGGGCATGGTCGGGCCGGGCATGCTCTCCGCCGCCGTGGCAGGCACCATTTTCGCGAGCCCGTCGGCCGAGCAGGTCCGCGTGGCCATCACGTCCCGCGTCGACACGAGCAAGGGCGTGCTGGTCGTGGTGATGAACTACACGGGTGACGTGCTCAACTTTGGCATGGCGGTGGAGAAGGCCAAGGCCAGTGGCTTGCAGGTCGAGATGGTGGTCGTGGGAGACGACGTCGGCGTGGGGAGGCGCAAGGCCGGCAAGGTCGGACGGCGAGGCATCGCGGGGACGGTCCTGGTGCTGAAGCTGGCGGGCGCGTTGGCCGCGCGGGGGCGACGTCTGGACGAGGTCGCGCGGGTGGCGAGGCTGGCGAGCGAGAATCTCGTCAGCGTGGGCGCCAGTCTGGCGCATGTCCATGTCCCGGGGAGGACTGTCGACGACGACGACGACGACGACGACGACAAAGAGGCGCTCTCGAGAGACCAGGTGGAAATCGGAATGGGCATCCACAACGAGCCTGGCTCGGCCCGAGCGACGCTCCATCTGCCCCAGCTCGTGACCTCGATGCTCGCCCAGCTCCTCGATCCCAATGACCCAGACCGCGCCTTTCTCAGCCTCACATCATCTGACGAGATTGTCCTGCTCATCAACAACCTCGGCGGCGTGTCCGTCCTCGAAATGGGCGCCATAACCACCGAAGTCGTCTCCCAGCTCCGCTCCACCTGGGCCATCCGCCCGGTCCGCATCCTCACCGGCACATTCATGACGAGCCTCAACGGCCTCGGCTTCAGCATCTCCCTGCTCAACGTTGTGGATACCAATCTCGAGGGCGGCGGTCCCAGCATGATTGAGCTGCTTGATGCGACGGCCGAGGTGAACGGCTGGTCTGCCCCGATTACCAAGCGGACGTGGGAGGAGGCTAGCGAACGCTCCTCCTCTGCTGACATGGAGGAGGGTTGTGCTTTTGAGAGTCAACAGCACCAGCACCAGCACCAGCGTGATGTTGCTTCCAGTGGTTTGACCATGGATGCGGAGACCGCGACGAGGAGGTTGAGGATGGCGCTGGAGGGGGTCGTTGCCGCGGAGCCGGATATCACGCGGTTTGATACGGTTGTGGGGGATGGTGATTGTGGGATTGGTCTAAAAAGAGGTGCAGAAGGTATTTTTTTTTTTTCATTCTTCTTTTCATTCCCTCTTTCTAACATGGTTTTCTTTTCTCGTTAAGGGATCCATGTATGCGCGACTTGACCCTTGCTTTGGAGCAAAAAAAAAAAATACACACGCTATAAAACAAGACAATGCAAACAAAAGGCTAACTGTGAACAAAAAGCCATATTGAACCATCTCACTTCCACCCCCCTCACATCCGACCCCCTCTCCTCCCTCATCTCCATCATCCCCATCGTCGAGTCCTCCATGGACGGCACCTCGGGCGCCCTCTACGCCATCTTCCTCAACGCGCTGGCCCATTCACTTCGCTCGCTGGGCCCCGGACCCGCCACGCCCGCCACGCCCGCCATCTGGGCTGCCGCGCTGCGGCACTCGTGCGATGCCCTCGGGCGGTATACTCCCGCGCGGCCCGGCGATAGGACCCTGATCGATGCGCTGTACCCGTTTGTCGAGACGCTCGAGCAGACGGGCGACGTGGGGGCTGCGGCGGAGGCGGCTAGACGGGCCGCCGAGGGGACCAAGGGCATGGAGGCCAGTCTGGGCCGGAGCGTGTATGTGGGTGGGAGGGGGTTCGAGCAGGTTCCTGATCCGGGGGCGTTCGGGCTGGCTGTTTTGCTGGGGGGGTTGGCTGGTCAGATCGAATGGGGATGAGGGCTTGAGGCCGTGCAGTCGAGGACAGAATGACAAAGGAATGACAACAGGAGTAGCTGCTACAATGACACTCTCTACAAGGACAGAATAACAAAGTGATTACAGCAGGAATATCTGCTAGGAGTCACTGACTAGCCACCTGATACGATGACAACTTGGACAGAATGACAAAGTTATTACAGCAGGTGTAGCTGCGGAGTAACTCTCTAGTCATCAGATACAATGACACGTTCCACAAGCCACGCAAGAAACAGATGCAGAAAATCCCGATTTTTTTTTTATTTCCTTTCCTTTATTCTTCTTTTTTCTTTCTTTGTGAACGCCTATTCAATCATATCTCATACATTGAAAGCCCTCCCCTCCCCGGTATCCCCCTCCTACCTCATCAAGTCACCCCCCCCCCCCCTTCCCACTTGCCATATCATCAAGACGACACGATATACCAACGAAAACAACATAAAAAGCCAAATATTTCCTTTTAAAAGAGTAACGAAGGAGAAAACAAATGGAAAAAAACCATCATCCTTCTTGATGCACCTGCAGAACATCCCATCCTAGAACCAAATATAATCGAAAAAAAAAAAACGCCCAATGACATTTTCTTGTTACGGCCAGACGCTCAGCTTAGCAGAACGAGAATGACGCTATCGCCTCGTAGAAACCTGTGACGAGTCCAACGATTAGCATATATACGTTTCTTTCTTTCTTTCTTTCTTTCTTTCTTTCTTTCTTTCTTTCTTTCTTTCTTTCTTTCTTTCTTTCTTTCTTTCTTTCTTTCTTTCTT
>AFRA01001374.1:0-10720 GCA_000223055.1 Claviceps fusiformis PRL 1980
AATTAATTATAAATATATTAAAAAATAAGATACTTAATATTACTTAATTATAGCTTTATAAAAAGCTTATATTAGCTTTAACTTACTTACTTATTAATATTATTATAGATAATATAAATATTTATTAATAAGTATTGTAATAAAGATATATATTTATTAATAAATATAAAGCTATAATAATTTAATTATAAATAACTTAAAAGAAATAAATAAATAAATAAATAATAATACTAGCTAAATACTTACTAACTTTATATTACTCTTATACTACTTTTTTATTTTTTTTTACTTTTTTAATATAATTATAATATATTTTAAATATTTTAAATGTTTTTATTTAAAAAGTATAATTAAACTAATTTTATTAAAAGCTTAATTTATTATTTGTTTTATATTATTTTATTTTATAAATGATATAATTCTTTTTTATTAATCATTATAATTAATTTATATTAGAAAAAAACTTATATTTATTAAAAAAATTAAAGATATATTTATTATTTTTTATTAATATTAATAATAATATTAAAGTACTTTTTTTTATATTAATTGTTTTTTATTATTTATTAATATAAATTAATATAAATTTAATTAAAATTTATATTATTTTTTTATTAAATATATTATTATTATCTATTTTAAAATAAATTTTAGTTTATTAAATATATTTAAAATAAATTTTAAAAATATTTATATTATATTAATATTAAATTTATATTAACTTTAAATTAAAGAATTATTTTTTTAATTTTTATATAAATAATTAATTAATTTAATTTAATACACTAGTTGGGCTGTTAGCCTAATTCTAGTACCACTGCTACTAAGACTATATAGGAAAAACCCTAGTATAGGGGGGAAAACCTATATATAGCCTTTATTTAAGTTCTACAGTAAAGCTATAGTAGCTCTATACTAGTTCTAACTATAGAAAGAGGTATGCTGCTAGCTAAACTTAACTAGTATTATAGGAGAGTGTATAGTATAAAATAGGAAGTAAACTAGGTTAGTAAAGGCATAGTAGTGCTATAGGATACCCTTAGGGGTAGTTTATATATTATAGTAAGTTACCTTAAGCGCTTAGTTTATTTTCTATACTAGTCCTTATTTAATTCCTTTAGGCTACTACCCCCTTACCTAAAACCTTTCTTTAGCTTCTATATTTCTATAGTATTAATTATACTAGCTAGTAGCTAGCTACTACTAAACTAGCTATTAGCTAACTATTAGTTATATAATAAAAAGAGAGAGATATATATACCCTCTTTCCCTTATTCCTAACCTCTTTTTTTCTTTCTTCCTTCTTTATTTATTATCTTTATTATAAATATACCTCTATTTCTATTTTTATAGCAGCACTACCTTATTACTACCCCTAACTAACTATAGCATTATTAAAGATACTACCTACCCTTATAAATAAATTAATTATTATACTTAAGGTAAGTACTATTCCCTTCTTAATACACTGCTACTACTAACCTACCTATAGCTAGGCTAATTATAAGCCTAGCCCTATAAGGCTTACTTAATATAAGCTAAAAACATTAAAAAATAGTGCTATAGCACTAAAGGTTAGTACCCCTTTCTAACCTAAGCTATTACTATTACTAATTTAAGTAGGTACTAGCAGTGTATACTTTAAGTATATAAAAGTAAAAAAGACTTATTTAGGTATAAGTGTTATATTCCTTATCTATATTAGTAGCCTAATAGTAGCTAATTAATTCTATAGCTAAATCTAAATATTATATTATACTAAGAGGCTATTAAGTAAGTAATAAATATACAAAACCTTTATACCTTTAAGGAGCTTATTAATATAAGTATAAGGCAGTGTAGCTATAGTTTAGTTATAGTATTAGTATAATACTAACTTATAGGTAGGCTAAGGAGTATAATATTACTTAGAAAGAGGTAGTATAGCTTATAAAGTAAGTAAGCTTATTTACTAATATAGTAGCGTAAGCTACTAGTAGTGCTATAGTAGTCTTAGCTTTAATCTTAGTTAAGGGTAAGATACTACTATAGGCCTACTATATTATTAATATACTAAAGAAGTAAAATAATATCTTAAAAAAGATTCTATAGGAGGTCTATAGGCTTAGTGTAATAGCTATATAGGGCTGTATAATAATAGAGATAAAGGATAACCTAAAGGAGAAGGGAGGGGGGGAGGGGGGGGCAATAAGGCATAGGCTTAGGGCTAGCATAGAAGCGTTACACCTATTTTTTATTATCTCTTAAGCTACTATTTTTTATATATTAGTAAATATAAGTTATACGTTATAATAATATATTCTAGCTATAATATCTATATAGTTCCCTAGCGTTTCCGCGCTTATACTGCGCTAGGTGCCTCTTTTTATTAGTCCTTTAGTATCTTTAGCCTATTATTCTTAAAGACTTTTAGTAAATTAGAATTAAGGGATATGCCCTATTAATATAAGCTACTTTATAAGTATAGTTACTAGCTTATTATATTCTAATGCCTCCCTAACTTTATATTAATTATATATTAAGTATATACTAATGTTAATAGAGTAAAGGTAATTAAAATTCTTATAAAATAGTAGGATATAGTAGTGGTCTTTATTACTAGCCTAGTAGCTATATATTAGTAAATCCACTTTAGGAACGCATTAGTAGAAAAGGAAGGCATTAAGCCTAATTTATTCTATATATATTTATATAAGCACTATAGATTTATACTTAGTAAGGCTTAAGTAGAGGTAAATAACTTTAGCAGTAAAGGTAAAGTTAGGGTTAAGCCCTATTACTATATAGTTAATATAAGTCTAGCATACCTATACAGTAGCTTACTCTTAGTACTAGCAATCCTTTTATTTTAAAGTAAGCACTTTAGTTAGAAAGGGCTTTAGTAGGTAGTTATAAGGTTAGTTTAGGAATAGTATATAGTTTAGGTAGTTATCTAGGGGTAGTAGGTAGCTACGCCCTTAGTATATTAATTTATATCTAAGTTAAGCTACTATTATAGCATAAGCACTATAGATACGCTTAGCTATCTTATTAGCTTTTATTTATTAATAAAAGCAAAGTAAATAGTAGTTAAGGTAGAGATTAATTAAAGCTATAGCTACCTTAGTTTTAACTAGGGTATATAGTATAGCCTTAAATACACTAGTTACTATTCTTAGGCACTTAGTTTATTTAAAAATAAATACCTTAGCTATACCCCTTACTTTACTACTAACTTTAGTAAGGGTATAGTATAATCTTATACTATATATAATTATACTCTAAATAACCTATATATATAAAAGTTATATATTATATAATAAGCATCCCTAGGTTAAAGCTACTAGTAATATAAGTATAAGCTACTACTATATTAGTTTTAACTTAACTTAACTTTAATATACTTTTTAATAAAGCTTATAATAAACCTATACCCTAAGGAAGTAAGTAAATTAAACTAGTTATACTATATTAATACTAAGTTAGACTAGTAATGTAATTACTACGCACTACCTAGTAAAGTATATAAGTTTACTCTTCCCTAAATTAAACTTAAGACCTAATTCTTAAAACTATTTTTAGTAAATTACTTAGGTAGCTTTAAAGCAATCCTATATCTCCTCTACTATATACCTATATATAAGTATATTTATATTATTAAAGAAGCTTATTATAAGTATAAAATATACTACCTAGAGCTTAATATATAAAAAGGTAATATAAAGTAGGAAGAGAATAGGGAAGATTAAAGACCCCTATAGTATACTTATAGTTATAAGTAGGGGGCTAGTAGATTTACTATTAAAATAAAGGTTAGTAGTATATTTAGTAGTAAAGAAGTAAGTCTATGCTACTATCTATATAAAGATTCTAGTAGCTATAAGGGTATAAGTTAGTTTCTTATAGTAAATAGTATTAAAGGCTACTAATATATTTAGTTAAAGCAGTAATGTAATACTACTATAGTGCTACGCTATATATACTAATTTTACTAAAACACTTAGTATAACTTCTATTAACCTATTTACTCTATTACCTATTTATAAATTAGGCAGTATACCGCTTAATTTAGCTATAAGGGTAAGCTAACTTACTACTACTGCCTTTATTACTTTATTAATAATACTAAGAAGTAAGATAGGGCGCTAGGCCCTTACTCTATACTGCTCTATTAAAGTCTTGCCTAGCTTATAAAGAATAATTACTTTTACTTATTAAAATAAAGCTAAATAGTAGCTAATATAGTAGTATATATTAAATAAGTAGGCAAGGGTCCTAGCTAATAGCTTACTATATACTTTAAGGTAACTAGCTAAAAGTTTATCTAGTTTTAGTGCTTTTTAGCTAACTAAGCTTTTAATAATACTATAGATTTTATTAGTATTAAAGTAGTCTTTTAATAAAAACGTTATAGTATTAAGGTAGTTATTAAAATCCTTTAGTATATTATTAAGTTAAGCTTAAAAGAAAGGGAAGAAGCAGTTAGCTAATATAGCTACTTTCTCTTAGTATAACTTAGTAGTTATAGTGTCTATACCTTTACCTTAAATAAAATTAGGGATTTGCTACTATTTTAGTAGTAGTTTACTATAAAGCTATATTTAATATTTAAGTTTCTATAGGCTTTCTTTATAGGTAGTAGCTACCTTAATAGTAAAGCGCTAGGAACTATACTTTTTATTACTAATAGTTTAGTACTATATTTAGGCTATATTAGCAGTAAGTTACTAATTCTTCTTAGTATAGGATATTTACTACTGCCTTAATGCTTTTTTTATATTTTAAGTAGCTTCTTTAGTATAGTAATTCTACTATAGATTTAGCTTAAGGCTACCTTAGGGTTCCCTTAGAACTACTAAATCTATAATACATTAAAGCTTAGCTATTATTTATTCTATATAGCTATTAATTTCTATAGGTATTTAGAGTAAAGGTTTAGTAAAGTTACAGCAGAACTATATTACTGCCTTAGCTACTATAAGGTTATTTTCTATATATAGCTATTTAAAATAAAGTAGGTAGTTATTACATAGCCTTAGGCTAGTGCTAATATAGATAAGCTATAGAATATAGTTAAATTTAGTAAGGTTTAATCCCCTTATAAATTTAGCTTTTATATTATAGGTAACTTAAGTATAGTTAATAATACTATCCCTTTTACCCTATATTCTTTAAGTTACTTTACTCTATAGTATTATAAGTCTAAGCTACTACTATATTACTAGCGCTAGAAGTATATCACTCCTTATTAAGGTTTAGCTATAATAATTCTAAAGTAAGTAGTGTTAATTAAAGTTTTCTATAAAAACACTATAGTTTAAAGGTAAGGCTATTATAAAGTTAATAAAGGGTAATATTTAATTAGGTTTATAAGTTAAGAAATATATTAAGTAAATATAGTATCCTATTAATATTATTAAGCATTAGTCCTTACCTATATATATTAACTATGCCTTAGGCCTATATTAGTAGTTTATATAAATTATAGTATAGCTGCTTTAAGTAGTAAGTTAAAAGTAGCTAAGGCTAGGGTTAGGTAGTTTACTATCTAAAGTTTCTAGCTTTTATATTACTATTATATTAGCTTTAAGTTAAGACTCTAGCGCTAGATATATAAAGTAGGTTTTCTTCTATATATTCTAATATATAACCTTTATTATATACTTTATATAATATATTAGGTTAGGCTTAGCTTATTTAGTGCTATAGTAGCTATAGGTTATTAACTTAAAAAGGCCTTTATAGTAACTTATAACTATTATATTAATTTTAGTTAAGTATTAGAGAGGTAGGTATATAGTTTACTAACTTACTTCTATAGTAAAGCCTTTTATAATAATAGGTTACTTATATCTTTCCTTTAGCTATAACTAAATACCTTTATTTAACTATCTTTCTTTAGTATTAGAGGTTTAGTAAAGGCTAGGGGCTATATTAGGTATATAGCATATATATAGTTTTATTATTTATTTATAATATTATATATATAAAACTATATAGGGTAAGGTCCTAAGCAGTTAATATAGCATTCCTATATAGCTCCTAATAGCGCTAAGTATAATTATTTACCCTCCTTATACTAACTAGATATATAGTAGCTATACTATAGAGGCGACGTATAGTGTATAGCTATATAGCTAAATTTAAAGCATTTAAAGCATTATTAAGAATAGATAGTATTGTTATAAGGCTTAGCCTTAAATATCTTAGCTTTATAAATAATTCTAGTATAGTATAGCCTATTTACTATATTAACTCTATTAATAGTAATAATTAAGGGGGATTAGGTTATAGTGCTATATAGCTTCTACACTATAACCTTTACTAAACCTTATCTATTAGCTATAATTATATTTTAAAGAATATTATTCTTCCCTTAGTTCTATATATAGTATATAAGGAAGCCCTTAATAATAATACTAAATATACATTAATTTAGTATTGCTTCTAGTTTAAAAGCAGTGCTAACCTAGGCTATATTATTAGTATAAGGCTTTACTATATTCTAGAATATAATTATAGTATTACTACTATAGAGGTAATACACTACTATAGTAGTATTAGTACTAGTAATTTAGTTAATAATTATAATAGTTTCTTTAGGTAAGTAGTTTTATATAGCTTTAGCTATTATATTACTTTTAATAATAGTTTTATAGTAAATATAAAGTAATACTACTACTATTATAGCTTAAATTTAATAAATAGGTAGTTAAGTAGTACCTTTAGTAGTAATACTAGCTTAGCTTAAGGCTATTATATTCTTAGCGCTAATAGCTTTCTTTACTACTTATTTAATAACTTTTTTTAAGTTTTTAACTATAATAGGCTTATTAAGTAATAATAAGGTTAATTTTATTAATATTTTAATATAAGTCTAAGGTATAAGGAGGCTATATTAGGTATACATTAAGGCTATATTATTAATATAAAGGATAATATTCTATATACTCTTTAGTACTATAGCTAATATAAGTTTAGCTATTTTATTATATTTAATAGTAAGGTAGTTTAGTATTTACTTATATATAGGCAGTAGTATAGAAGTAACTTAAAATACTATTAATATAAAGCTGCCCTATCCTATAAGTAAATAGTAGTAGCTTTCTATAAAGCTATAATTCCTATTATTAATATCTATTAGCATTACCTTATTTACTATACCTACACTCTAGCACTAATACGCTATTAAAGATAGGGTAAAACGGATATAGCGATTCTTTTTCTACACTTTTTAAGAGGTTTAGAGTTAGTTCTGCATCGCTACTACAGTGCAGGCGAATTCGCGAAAAGTTTTTTTTTTTATATAAATAATTAATAATATTTATGTAAATAATATAAAATTTATAAAATTATATTTTAATAATACTTTATTTTAATATATTAATAATAACTTTAAATTAAAGTTAAATTATATATCTATTAATTATATTTTTTTTATTTAATATTTTAATTAAAATTAATAAAATTAAATTAAATTTAATATTATTAATAAAAAAAATATATTAATTTATTTTTATTAAAATATAAAAAAAAAATTATTTTAAAAACTTAAATTATAATAAAAAATAAAAAAAAATAATAAAATAATTATTTTATTTTATAATTGTTATTAATATTTTTTATATAATTATTAATTAATTATTATAGTTATTAAAATAGTTTGTTATTAGAATACTTAGCTTTATATTTATATTATTCAAATATTAATATAAAGATTAATAATATTTAACTTTTTTTACTTTAAACATTTTATTTATTATATTATAATATAAATAAATAAGGTTAATTAATATTATAACTATATTATATTTATTTATAGTAATATAGTATAGTAAGTAACCTTTATAACTTTTTAGGCTTTAATTAGTTTTTATATAAGTTTATTTTAACTTTAAAACTAATATAATAAACTTATAAAGCTATATACTATTGTAAATATTATTACTTTTATTTTTATATATTATAATACACTTTAACTATAATATTATAACTTTTATTTATTATTATAACTATAAAATTAATTTAACTTTAACTTTAACTTAAATTAAATATACTTTTTTTTTAAATTTAAACTTATTATACTTACTTTCTTTATTGATTATAGTTATATAGCTTAATAAGTAATATACTTATATTTTATAATAAAAACTACTATAGGCCCTATATAAACTTAGGTAAATAGAGATATTAATAATATATATAGGTTTTCCCCTTTATTTTAGGGTTTTTCCTATATAATATAGTAAGTAAAGGCACTAAATAGAGGCCCTTATAGGCCTCCTAGTATATATTAATAATAATAATAATAAGCTATTAATTACCTTATAAAATTATTAAAAGTTATATTAAAATCTATACCTTTTTAATATTATTATAGCCTTTTATTATAAGCTTTAATTCTTATATAGCTTATTTATACCTTTTCCTTTAATTTCCTTTATTATTTAAAAATAAAATAAGTATTAATTAATATACTCTTTTCTATTAAAAATAATAAACTTAAAAATGTTTTTTATTAATAAAGTATTAATTTCCTTTTAATTAAATAGTTTAAATAGTTAATTCTTAGTAATAATCTTTCTTTACTTATATAAATTAATTACTAATTCTTAGTTACTTTTTTAATAAAGAAACATATAATATCAAGTTTAATATTATTTTAATTAAAATCTTTAATATAATTTAAAATAAATAAATATTTGTTAGGTTTTATATATTTTTATTATAATAGTTTTTATAGTAATTGACCTTTATTTTCATTAGTATTCTTTATTTTATTTTCCTTATTTTTATTATTAAGTTTTATTATATTTATAGTTTTTTTGTACTATAATAATATAGCTTTACTACTATTAAATAGAATTTTATAAAACTATAAGGTAAATGTATTATTATTATTATTAATATACACTAGAAGGCCTATAAGGGCCTTTATTTAGTGCCTTTGCTAACTATAGTATATAGGAAAAACCCTAAAATAGGGAGAAAAACCTATATATATTATTTGTATCTTTACTTACCTAAGCTTATATAAAGCTTATAGTAATTCTTATTATAAAATACAAGTATATTACTTATTAAGCTATATAGCTATTATTACTAAAAAAAATAAGTATAATAAGTTTAGGTTTAAAAAAAAAGTATTTAATTTAAGTTAAAATTAAAGTTAAATTAGTTTTATAATAATAAAAATAAATAAAATTTATAATACTATAATAAGGATATATTGTAATATATATAAATAAAAGTAATAATATAGTAATAATATATAGCTTTATAAGTAAGTAATATTAATTTTAAAGTTAAAATAAATTTATATAAAAGCTAATTAAGGTTTAAAGAATAATAAAGGTAGCTTAATATACTATATTAATATAACTTAATACAAAATAGCTATAATATTGATTAACTTTACTTATTTTTATTATAATATAATAAAAATATATTTTATAAATAAATAAAATTTAATATTATTAATATTTATATTAATATTTAAAAAGTATTAATATAAAGCTAAGTATTTTAATAAAAAGCTACTTTAATAATTATAATAATTAGCTAATAATTATATAATTAAATTGATGATTATATAAAAAAATTAATAATAATTATAAAAGAAAATACTTTTTTTTATTAAAATTAAAGCTTCTAAAGTAAATTATTTTTTTAAGATTTTAAGAAAAATAGCTTAATATATTCTTTACTAAATAATCTTAAGTTTTATTTAGTTTTATTAACTTTAATTAAAATATTAAATAAAAAAAGCATTAATAAATATATAATTTAAGTTTAGCTTAAAGCTATTATTAATATATTAAAGTAAGGTACTATTAAGGTATAGCTTTATAAATTTTATATTACTTATATAAATATTATTAATTATTGTATAAAAATTAAAAAAGTAAGTCTTTAACTTAAAGTTAATATAGGTTTAGTATTAATATAATATAAGTATCTTTAAAGCTTACTTTAAGTATACTTAATAAGGTAAAACTTATTTTAAAGTAAGTAATAGTAATATATTTAATTAAAGGTAATATAGGTTTTAACTAAGCTTATAGCTAGCTTATATAGATTTAGATTAATAAAAGGTAAAGAAGCTTCTCTAAATATAAAGTAAATACTTTAATACTATTACTAATACTAGTAAAGATAATAATAATCCTAATCCCTTAGTAAGTGTAAGTCTTCTCTAACATAGAGCTATAGGTGCTAATATAATGTAGACTACTTATAATAATCTTTGGGAAGAGGTAGCGTAGCTTATAAAACAGGACAGTGTAATAAAGCTAAGTAATATTTAATTTAATAATAAGTATTAAAGAAATATATAAGTATTTTAGCTAAAAAATAATTATAAGCTTTTAAAAATTTAATTAAACTTTTATTAAATTTAAGTAACTTTTAATTAACTATATTTTTAATAATAATAATATTCTTATTTTTATTAAATTGTTTAAAAATAAAAAATAATATAGTATTAAGTTAAGTATTTAATAATTTTTATATATTATTTATATAAGCTATTAAACATAATAATTAATAAATATTATTACTTTTTTATTATAAAAGTTAATAATAGCTATTTTATTATATTTATAATTAATAATTAATAAATACTATACTTTTTTATTATAAAAGTTAATAATAGCTATTTTATTATGTTTATAATTAAAAAGTATTAAAATTTAAAAAAATTTAAAAAAAAAAGCTATTATAAAAATAAGCTTAATATTTA
>AFRA01001375.1:0-10723 GCA_000223055.1 Claviceps fusiformis PRL 1980
GAGAGAGAGAAAGAGAGAGAGAGACATAGGCACAAGTGCACGCATAGTTTGGAAAAGTACATACCACGCGAACTGTCGAGTTGAGAGGGAATCCGCCAATGGAAAAGATCTGGCAGATACTGATAAGAATGTAGCCAATGAGGAATAATTGCATCTCCCTGTGGACATGAATATGCATGGTCAGTCAGCCGTTGATTCCCCATATGTACGCACATGATGCATGATACATGACACACTCAAAAGGCATTTCGCAATGGCATTCGTGTTTCTCGTACCTTCGTCCAACTGCGGCTCTTTTTCTCTCGGATCTGAGCAGGAGCAGGGTGGAAACCCCGATAGCAACGGCACAGAGGAGTATAGAACCCAAATTCCCCAAATAGCGGTCTCCATTCAAGGGAATGCCTCGCAGTTGGCAACCGTCCCATGGTCCATTTTGGTTGTGGGCTGGTCCTGAAAAGAGCTGCCACAGAAAACTGCTTGTCAGCTCAATCGTCCCTCAAGAAATTGGACCAGATGGAAGGGAAGGTCTTCTTACATTACAGACAGGCAAAGTGGAGTCCTTGCAGAAGTCCTGTTCCCGCTCATGTTAGCCGTGTTATCATTCAACCGCGTGCTATTGACCGCCACCTGAATCAGACAAAAGGAGCAGGATACTCAACCGTACATTGAAGTTGCCGAAATCCGTCGAGCCCATCGTAACTATGCTGACCAATTTTCAGCTCAGCCCAAAGGTCGCATTCACGGAGCAGGGCAATTGACGGTCCGGCGGCACAGCAACCCGCCGAGTGGTCGTTGGCAGAACAGCCAGGCCGGCGATCGGGGCCGGTGCGAAAAAAAAAAATGATTTGACTAAGGCTGGCGGCCCTGGTGTCGTTGGGACCAACCAGAGTCAAAAATTAATTGTAGATGCAATGAACGCGGTGCGGCTGCAAAGTCTCCTTGATGTTTCCCCCAAAGGCGTATCGGGCGAAAAAAAAAAAAACCCTCCCGAAGTCGGTCAACTAAAAAGAACAAGAGTTTGATGATCGTTGGCTCTGTTGTAACAGGGTTATGGGATTTGGATCCTGGTTGCAGGGGCGGAAGATTCGATCTGCTGGTTGGGTTGAGGAGACCGGGAGGGAAGCGAAGCACTCGAAGGTACTTAGTCGGAGGCGGAGAGAGAGGAAGGGAGATGGAGGAAGAGAGAGAGCGCGCGCGCGTGCAAGCCGGGTCACTGCTTTGGAGAGTATCGCGGCGCGTGAGAGGCTTGGCCGTGATGTTGCAGATGCAGGTGCAGGTGCAGCAAGGCTGGGCTGGACCGACAACAGCTCTTTTGGGAGTCGAAATGGGTAGGATTTGAGGGTCGGATGTGTGTGGCAGCTCTTGAAATCGGCGTGGACATGGGAGTTTTGGGGCAAAAGGAATTAAAAAAAAAACACACATGCACACACAGAGACACACACACGTTTGGGCGTCTGCCAGCTTGAGCTGCCAACTGGCGGGAGGCTGACAGGCTGGAGCAGCATCCATTGGCTGCTTGCGGGAAGCTGGCTCGGGAGCCGCTAAGGGAGGAGCCAAGGGAGCCGCTAGAGAGCAGCTAGGGAGCCGGAGCTGACCGGGTAGGGATGGGACTGCAGCATTAGACATGGGAACAAGGAAGGACGAAAAAGAGGGAAAGAGTGCTGGGAGAGTGCCACTGCCACGCGCCAGAGGTCCAGAGGAGAGGTCGCCAATCTCCATGTCTGCAACAAGCTTGACAGTGGCGCCTGCCAAAACATGAATCAAAATGGCTGGGCCACACAGGGGCTGACCAGTGGGGAGGCTGGACGCGAGCAGCAAAAGCGGGCACGAGCAGACGGGCTAGTGCTCGGCCTAGTGGTCGGCTCAGTGTTTGATTGGCCGCAGCGAGGAGGCGGGCAGCCGCAGCAGCGCAGTAACCATGGCACAGACAAGATTCAATGTTCAGCCAGTCAATTGGTGCCTGGCTACTAAGTAGGTACCTAGTAAGTACTAGGTACCTAGGTAGGCACCAACCTACTACCTTGATGTAGGAAAGTAGGTCAATCTGGCTTCTTACCATGATCTGTCGCATCTACCTATGTGGGTGTGGTGGTGTCCGTCGTCCGTTCCTGCAGCTGTGTGGCGCAGGAGCTAGTGCCAGGTCGGCAGGTACCTACAGGGCGAGTAGCATACTAAGTACCCAAGGTACTTACTTACATTGGGTGGGTGGGTGGGTAGGTACCTACTAGGTATCTAGTAGGTAGGTACCTACTTACCTAGGTAGCGTGGGCTTTGGCCTTTAGTGTCTGGTCACACGCGCAGAGCCGATCGAGCAAGCCATTCATGAATGACGGCAGGGCCTTTGATGGAAAAGAAAAGGGAGGGAAAAGAAAGAAGAAGAAAGGAGCCTGTTCCCGAGTGGCCCCGGCCTGAGACCAAATGCGTTTGCCCGGATGCAAAGGGAGGTACTTAGTTTAACTGTGTATGCACAACATCAAAGCATCAAAGCATCAAAGCATCAAAGCATCAAAGCATCAAGCATCAAAGCATTCTCGTCGCATCGTGGCTCTGATGCAAATGCCTCGACATACACATGCCATGCCGTCTTTTTGCAAGGCTCATTGAAGCCATTGCAATATCGATCGCCCTCGCATCACCATTCGCGGGCTCCCGCCTCCCTCCCCTCCCCGGGGATTTTGCATTTTGTCCAATATTACGCCCGCGCTAGACAGGCTCATTCGTTCTCGGCAAGATGAACGGGCTTGTCATCCCTGTTTTTGACATGGACCTGTGGAGATGCATCTGTGATCTGTGCACATGCACATTCAGTTGTACTCATATTAATGAGCATGTCTGGTATGACTGGGTAGATAGGCAGGTATTGAATTGAAAGGCAAGCAATTGTTTCCACAATTTTTTTTTGCAAAGACAATGCCCACTGCTGTCGCGGCAATCACCACTTGAATGCTCCTGCTCCAATTCCCGCTCCTGCTGATGTTATGGGAATCTTGCAAAATCAGAAAGTACGACCAACCAATGGGTAACACGAGACACTTGAACTCGGTGCCCATAGTCCATAGATGTCATATCCTGGGTGACATGCCGAGTCCGTCGTTGAGCGCCACCTCCTTTCCAGCTCTTTGACCTTTGATAGTTGACCGTCAAAAACAGCCGTCCGAGCCGCTTGGAAAGCATTTTGACCGAACTGAGGCATTGCATGACTATTCATGATTGCCCGTGCAGGGCCAACGGCTGGGGTTGTTGTCACGCAAACGGGTTGACCAATTGCGGCTGCTGCAGGAGGGAGTACCTATTCAGTCACACCATGCGATACATACAGCGACAAAAAGGGGGAAGGGAGCGGGAAAAGAAAAAAAAGAAGAGAGAGAGAGGAGAACAAAGAACAGGAAGAGACAGAGACTACACAAGCTGTGCCATAGAAAGACAACAAACAGCAATATTGCTACATGGTAGACTCAGAACGCTGACGTCGAGCAAACAACACGCAGATGCAGTAGTGCCAGCTTTGAGCTAAAAGGTGTGACGGCGAGTTCGGGCTCCGCATCATTGATGGATTACGTGGGGAAGGAGGCCCCTGGTTTCGCCGGTCAGATCCTGCCATGTTAATTTGCCTGCCGTTTTTTTATTGTTTTTCTTTCTGTCTTCTTTGTTTTTCCTTTTCTTTTTTAGGAATAAAAAAAGACGGTCGAATCGGGCGTCGACAAGCCGCTCCACCTGATAAAAACAGACTCCTGCCCACCTCATCCAAAGCTTCATCATTTTGTCATGACTACATGGCGAAATAAAACCTCGGGCCTTAAGCTCCTGTCTCTAGGGAGAGGTGCAGCTGTCATTTATAAATATGTACATACTTACATTGCACAAGACGTCATGTTTAGGTGTGCAAGTACATGTCCATGCATGCTGACTGCTGACCCTGCACGTGCAATCCGAATCATGCGTAGAATGCATGACCAGATTGTCGTTCTAAAAATAAACAAAAAAAAATGAACCGTCTTATTGATTGTCGACATGAATGACTCATCATGGCTTTTTCTTCCACAAATCCCAGAGACACTACCATACGGCCCAGAGGTCTTGCACGAGAGACGGCTTTTGATCTGCTCTGTTGGTCTCGTCGTGCTGGGAACGAGCCACGATGGGTCTCTGAAATGGTGGCCGTATCTGATAGGGTTAGAAAAGAAGGGAAAAACAGAGAAGAGAAGAGAAGAGAAGAGAAGAGAAAAAGAAAAGAACAGAAAAGAAAAGGAAACAACAACCTCCACTCCTCCATCGTCAAGTCCCTGAGCATAGCACGATACGGTTTCCGCCCCTCAAAGATCCTGTTTCGAGCTGGAAATACATTTCTTCGCACGGCAATGGAAAACAGTTCCTTGGCTTGTCCGTGAACTTGGCATCTGCGGCGCAATGAGATCAAACACGTCGACAAGGTACCAGCACATGGGACTGAATTCATCTTCCCTAGGATATATGGCGGAAAGAATATACATACACAGTGGGAGCGAACGCCTGTACGCCATCTGATGGCACTGTTCATATACAAACGTCCTTTGATTGGAGAGGCCGAGCATCCTGGTAGGTAGTATCAACTCAAGAGGAGCAAAAACGGGTGAGTAGAAACCAAAGCCATGGAACAAAATGGCCAAAAGCATTCATGATTCTCATAAGTTTTCAAAACCACCAACCAGCCGAAAAAAAAAAGAAAAAAAAAGAAACAGGGAAATGCGAAAAAAAAAGAACTCTATTATTCCTCCGCCATATCCACATCTCCATTCACCTTCACCTTCAACCTCCTCTGTTCGCCACCAAAGACTTGCGTCTTGCGCTTCGTAATACGCGCATCCTGTCCCAACTCCTGCTCCGCGTCCATGACCACGTCTCCATCCTCCGCAGCAGCCTCCTTGAGACGACGCAGCTCGCTTCCGCGCATGCGCGGCAGCAGATGCTGGTTCTCGGCCACCAGTTTCCGTGCCTGGGCCAGTTCCCTGGCTCTCTTGCCCACCATGCGCTTCTTGTAAAAGGCACGTTCTCTCCGTGCTCTGATCTCGCTGACCCGCGCCATGGCCTGGATCGTCTTCTCCATGAGATCGCGGTTGTATCGTACGGGGACGTTGCGGCGCGCGCTGAAGAGGAGTGTGCTGTCTACGGTCATCTCCTTGCCGGCCTTTATGCGAGAGGCTTTGGTCCACTTGAGTTTGTTGGGATTTCGGCGATGCTTGAAGTTCTTGTGACATTTACTCCGGCTAGAGCAGGGTTGTCGCGTTAATATGTGTTTAGTTGGCCTTGGTAGAAAAGAATAACGTATTGGAATCGGGGAGGAGAGGGGGGGGAAAGTGAAGAATAAGGTCTGTAATACCAAAATCGAAATGATCGTCCTGTCAAGAGTCAAAACACCACCGCCGTTAGCTTCCATGATGGCCGTGCGGTTTTTGGTTCCAAGCAGGATCGTAACCACAGGAAAACATACCATCGTTGCGATTAAAGACTATTCCCTTGCTGGGAAAGGTCGGTCGACCGCAGAAATAACACGGATCGACTCTCATGTTGCGCGGTGGGTTGCTATCTTGCCTGTCGATGGATGAAGATTCAAATTATGGGCCAAAGACCAAAAAAAAAAATCAATCAAAAAATCCCCAAGGCTTGGACAAGCCAGGGTGCAAAGGCGGCGTGGAGAGTGGGTCCAGTCGAGTCCGTGTGGCATGTGGTGTGGCGGGGCGCGCTGCCGGATCTACAACGGATAAACTCCATGTTCCTTCCACGTTCCCTGCAGGTGATGATTTTTTCCTGGTGCATTTGTGTTGCAACGTCACGAAACACAACCATGTAAAGGCCGGCGGCAATACGGCATTGGCCGCATTGCACAAAGCAATGAACACCAGTCAACCCTACCCAACCCCGTGACTTCGAAACGACCAGCAGCCAACTGGTCGACCTTTTATGTCTTGTCGACGGCACCCCTCGTCTGTTCACTCTGATATCATGTATGGTGATCACCCCGATCATACCAAAACACCGAGCAATGAGCATCTTCACGCCCTGCCGAGAGCCAACTGCATTGACATCGTGGACAAACGAACGCAAAGGACAAAAGGCCGCTCACAGGCCGGCTGCTTATGCCAGGGCCCAGCAGAATGGGGAATGGGGAATGGGGAATGGGAATTTTCCCCCCCCCCCCCCCCCCCAAATTTCCTTCTTTTGCAAGGCTTGCTTGTTCCCGAGCTTTCCGACTGTACAACACCCTTCTTCCACCTTTCCATCAAGTTCAATCTTTTGTGTAAGACCGTGATGAGGTGAACAGCACATGGCCTGGAAACCATATTGAACAATGTCGGCGGCGTTTCTCTTGTTCCCACTGGCGGTGTTGCGTCTTTTGAAAGCAGTATAAGAAGAGCTCTATCCTCTCCGTTCTTTCCTCTGCTCTTCATATTGAATGTAGTCCTTCAGACAACCAACAAGATGGACGAGGATTTTCGAAGACAAGCCACAAGAGAAAGCCTATTCCGCCGCCATATCGAGGCCGAGGAGTCTTCATCAAAACAAGGTCAGTGAAGCCTGGTCGGGATCATAGCGAGAAAGCCTTGCAATAATCAGTCCAACTCACATTCCCATCTGCAGACACGGGTTGGGTAGTGCCACCGGACTCAAATAGTCCAGTATGCGACCAAGACTTTGACCGTCTTCTCGCCTGGTTCAGTATCGTCTTTGTGGTTGATGACGCGATGCGCGAATTTGAACAGCAACACAAAGACGTAGCAGAGGCCGTGACCCAGTTCACGGCCAATCACTTCAACAAACCCAACACGGGCATTGACTTGTACATCATGTGCAGCGACTCGCGGGTCGCTGTAGACAAGGCAGAATACTTGGGCCAGTACTCCAGGTTACAAGAGGATGGCGTCAGAAACGTCTTTGACAAGGGGAAAACCGTCCCCGCCCAAGTCTCACCGGATATCTTAATGCCACCGAGGTACACCGTCTGCGACATCATCCGGACTTATGTGAAGGAGCATCGTGTGGCCGCGCACATGGGGTTCCACCACAAGCCACTCCTCCTGATTACCATGAGCAGTGAAGTGCCTTGGAAGGACCCAGAGAGCCTCGTAAAGCAGGTCCATGCTCTGAACGCTCTTCAAGGGCTACTCCTACAGGTCTCCCTCCACGCAGTCCAGGTCAGGCGAGGGAAAATCCAGGTCGAGAATCACCTCGAAAACGAAGTGGAAATCAAAGAGGAAGAACTACGGATGAAGGAATGGTTATTGGACGAGTCACGAATCGTACAAGAGTGGGACCGGGGACAAGACAAGTTGGAGGAAGCATCCATCATCGGCCGCAGACGCAGCATGTTCAACGTGGTTCGCCGAAAGGAGATGCGGCCCGGCGTTTTGACCCTCAGCGCGGAAGGTATCCGGTTCATGATCCTCGATCATGTCAACACGATTCTCAGCCAGAACCCGTGGACGAGTCTGCGAGACTTGTGTTTCCGAAACGACGGCGTCGAGTCTGACGAGTCTGAAGTCGCCAATGAGGATGGAGAGGAAGGGAATACCGGAGAGTTTGACGTTTCTCAAAGGATTCGCGTTTACATGGCGCCTCCGGGTTTTATTTGATGAGAACAGCCCCAATATGTAGTTTCTGAGTAGTTCGACAATCCAGGGCGGAGGCCATGTTTCTCTTTTGCTTGCTCTCTTTACTGACGCCGTTACTTTTGCAAACCAGTCAAGCAACCTTGACCTTTCCACCACAGTCGCATTATCTGTTCGTGCATGCCTCGGAATAAAGCAACAACGGTTGATACTTTCTTTTTTGTTTTTACCGTTCCCGTACCTCACAAGCAGCCCCTCGGCTGCGTAAGACAAATGACAAATAATAGTACATAGAAAAGAAGAAGAGATGGATGGTAAATAGTATTATATAAAGAAGGAGACAGAAAAAGACTTCTAGTAAGTAAAACAAATTAAGAACAATATTAATATATAGAGAAGAAGAAGAAGAAGAAGAAGAAGAAGAAGAAGAATACTCTACTATGTGAGATAAAAAACGAATGGAAGCATATGAAAGATAGGAAGGAAAAAAGACTCTGCTGTATAATATAAATAACGAATAATAACGAATAATTATAATATCACATAGAAAAGGAGACGGAAGGAAGACTGGTTACACAACACGAATGACAAATGTTCTTAAAATAGAGAAGATGAGTAAAAAATAGTATACCATATAAGATAAATAGTTGATAATATTATTTAGAAAAGAAGAAATTGCGTAAGATAATAAACAAATATTCTTCAGTATAAATAAATAAAAAGGAGGAAACAAACACTCCACTGCACAATATAAATAACAAACCAGATCCTTTTGCCTGCCCGGATTGATGTGTCTTTTCCTCCTTTTTTATCGGATTCTTCGCTAACCGCTGGTGTTCTTCTAGGAAGCTGCCGTGAGCGCCCTCCTACAACCCCCCCTTTGCAGATACCAAGTCTTTCAACACCACGATGCTCCTGCAGTATACATCCCCATACATTTGATTCTGATGAACCAGTGGCTGAAGGGTATCATGTCTCCGGGTAGGTACTTAGCTTATATACTCACTAGAGCTCTATGCCAGCCGAATTCGTCGGCATCCTAGGGCCTAGGCGCAGGGAGAGCGTCGGATAGCTTCTTCGCGAGCTGTTTTTTTTTCTTCTCTCTTTTCGTCAGCAGCTTCTTCACTAGCCGTCTTTTTTTTATCCGTCAGCTTCTTCGCTTTTTGTTCGCTTCTCTGCTAGCTATTTTAGGAATGTGCGCGGCATATCTACTCCCACGGTACAAAACTCATTAATGACTCTGCGTACTCTTATGTTCTCTATACCACACCGCGATAAGGCATACATAATAAATATTACTATATAAAAAAAACGAAGGAAAAAGACCCCACTAAATAAAATGAATAATAAATATTCCTATATAAAAAAAGAAGAAGGAAAAAGGCTTCTGCTATACAAGATACATGACGACTAATACTGTCTATATATAAAGGACCCTACAATATAGAATAAAGAATAAAGAATATTATTATATAGACAAAAAAACACACACGAATGACGATGTGCCCCTTTTTGTCTTTCTTCTGTGCCCAGATTCCTCTGGCTCTCTCTTCTGCTACCTGCTACCTGATACGCTGCGTTACAATGATTTTTAAAAGGAACGATGTGAAGGGAAAAGAGAAAAAAAAAAGATTAAAAGATTAAAAAAAAGATCCATCAAGTATATCCGCCGGACACAAAATCACTTATGCATCGAGTATGGCCACACAAACCCCCTGCATCGAACACGTAGAGAATGTTGACCACAAATCCATGGTAGAGCATCCTGCATCCTAGCAAACCCTCTCCGTGTATGCCTTCCAGGCCGCAGTGCGATACCGCTGCGCCTCATGCTCGGGGTTGTCGGCCTTGAGAATGCCACGCCCCACAATGACAATGTCGGCGCCGGCGACGCCGATAATCTTTTGCGGCGTGTTGTACTGCTGGCCCTTGCCGTCGCCCCGGACGGTGCCGTCCTGGTCCCCGTCTTCGGGGGGCAGCTGGCAGCCGGGGGTCATGTGGATGAAGTGGTCGTCGGGGTCCGTGTTCAGGCTCTCCTGGGAGACGTATCCCATGACAAAGTCCTTGTGTTCTCTTGCGGCCTCGACGCAGGCCTGCGTGTATTCCTTGTTCATGAAGTTGCCGGCCGAGGACATTTGGGCGAGGATGAGGAGACCGCGCTTCATGGGGGCCTCTTCAATGCCGGGGAAGAGGACCTCGTCGCCGGCGCCGTTGACGCCCTTGGTGGTGATTCGTGGCGAGTTGACGGTTTCGTACTGCTGCGTGACTGTCGTGACGGAGACGATGCTGCCCTTACGACCATCGTCTTGCCGTCGGCGTGGCCCGTCCAAGTAGTCGTCGGTCTCGTCGGCCTCGTCGAGCCGTCTGGCGCCGCCGCTGACTTGTTTGCTGTTGCTGTTGCTGCTGCTGCTGTTCCTGTTCCTGTTGCTGTTGTCGTTGCCCTCCTCCTCGTCCTCCTCCTCAAAATCTTCTGCCGTGGGGGTGCCGACCGTGACAGACGTCTTCACCTCGTACGGGTACCGGTCGAACCAGCGCTTCGCGGCATTGGCCAGGGACGTCACAGAGGCCTTGCCGGGGACCATGTTGACGTTGATGATGTGTGCCCACTCGACGATGCGGGCGGAGCCGCCGGTGTATTGCAGCTCGACCGTGTTGCCAATGTCACCAAACTTGCGATCTTCGAATATCAGGAACCCGTGGCGACGGGCCAACGAGGCGAGCCTGGCGCCCGTGCCGGTTTGAGGGTGGAAGTCCCAGCCGGATACCATGTCGTGGTGTGTCTTGAGAACGACAATGTACGGGCCGAGCTTGTCGGCAAGGCAGACGAGCTCCTTGGCTGTGGCGACATCGGCGCTCAGGCAGAGATTGGACGCTTTCAAGTCCATGAGCTTGAAGAGATAGGCATTGAGTGGGTGGGTGGCGGTCTGGGATCTCGAGGCATAGGTTGCCTTGAGGGTTGGGTGCGGCGCCATGATTGCGCAACAGCCCAGGAGGTTTCGATGTTTGAGTTGAGAAAAAAAGATGACCTTTTTGTTGTCCCTCGCCTGATTTTTGGTGTTCCTTTTTTTCTCTTTTTTCTCTTTTCTCTCTCTCTCTCTCTCTCTCTTTCTTTTTTTTTTCGTTCCCTTCCTTCCGTAGTC
>AFRA01001376.1:0-10711 GCA_000223055.1 Claviceps fusiformis PRL 1980
ATATTTTAATATTAATAAGTATAGTTTTAGGGTTTAAAAGGTTAAATACCTTAGGTTTATTATAAAGGCTAGGAAAAGTATTTACTTAAACTCTAAAAAAATTATAGCTATTTATAACTAAAAGGTGTTATTTTAAACTTAAAAAGTAAAAAGTTTTCTAGGGTTTATAAACTTTTACTAGGAATTTATTAAAAACTTTTTAAAACTTACTAAGCTTTTACTAACCTTAATAAAGAAAGGAATTCTTTTTTAGTAAATAGCTAAGTATATTTTTATATTTAAAGCGCTTAAATTAGCTTTTATTTTATACTTAATTTTAGCTTAGTAGGATTTTAACTAAAATATATTAATAAAGGTAAAGATATTTAAAAAGGCTATAGGCAGCTACCTTTCTTAATATAATATAAAAGGGGTCCTATACTTAGTAGCTTATTACTTAATATACTTAATACTAATATAGTAAAACTATATAATTTATAATAAAAAACTACTTATTATTATCTCCTACCTTAAGGCTTAAGGAGTAAAGCTTTAAAGTATAGCTTACTTATTTACTATTTTTATTAACTATAAGAATCTAAAGTATTTTACTACCCTTTAAAAAATATTAAAGTAATAGGTATATTAATTAAAAATACTTACTTTTTATAATTTTAATTTATATTATTACTTTAAATACTTAGCTAAGTAGCTTAATATCCTTTTATAATAAAAGTAAAATAAATTTAAAAACCCTTTATAATAATAACCCTTAATAGTTTCTATAGTATTATAATATATTAATAGTAAAATACTAGCTATAATATATCAAAAGCTTAAAATAAAGCTATATAAAAGTAAGGTTAAAGGTAGAATAAAAAAAAGCTAAGTATTAAAAGTAATTATTATTAAAGAGAGCTATATATAATAAAATTTAGGTAGGGGTAGTAATAAACTACTCTTAAACTAGCTTCTTTTTAGTAATAAGTATTTATAGTTTTTTTAAAACTAAGGCCTTTAAACTAATAAGTTTTATACTTTTAAGTAATAAGCTATATATTAAAGTAATAAAAAGTTCCTTAAAGCTATAAAGATAAAGGCTTAAGTAACTAACTATACTATTAATACCTATAGTATTTTTTAGTTTTAGGGCTAAGTTTAAGTTCTATAGTTTAAACCCCTTATTACTATATTAATTATATAAGTATATAGGTTACCTTTACTTAAGTATTTAGGGTAGAATATAATATTCTAAGCACTTTACTAAAACTATTACTAAAAGGGTATATTTAATAATATAGCTTAGTATATTTATAACTATTACTATATAAGTAGCTAAAAAAGCTAATAGCTTAAATAAAGCTTATTAAAGCCTATCCTAGCTTTAAACTAGTTTTAGTTATAAATTTTAGTAAACTTTATAATAAACCTATTAATAAAGGATATAAACTTACCTTAGTATTTAATAGTTATTATAAATTATCTCTTTAAGTTTATTTAATTAAAGGCTATAATAAGTATAATAGCTAAGGTATATATAAAGAGGTTTTACTTATATTAGTAATAGTTCTATAGGTTTCCCTCTTAAATTATCTCTAACTAAGGATTAGATTAAATTAAATAGTTTTAATTAACCCTTTACTCTTTTATTAATATAGAGTAGCTTTTTTTTATAGCTTACTATCTATAAATAAATAGAGGTATAAAATAGGCTAATTAAGAGGTTTAGATAGTTTTATATATTATAGTTAGCTTTTTATAATTTAACTAGGCTAAGTACTTATTAGCTTATTAGCTTATACTTAATAATTATATATTTATAGTTATAGAGATAAGTACTAATTAGGTTTTATATAAATATAATATAGCTTTAATATAGCTAGCCTAGCCTAAAAAGAAATGTATAACTAAAGCTAAGAAATAGGTAGCCTTATTTTTAAATATACTATAAAAGGGTATAGCCCTAACTTAAGTAGTAATTAACTTTACTTAGTAGTGCTAGTAGGATATTATAAATAAGTTATACTAGCTAGCTAAAGTATTCTATATTAGAGATATAGTATAGCTTAGCTTATAATATATTAAAATAAATTATTTAAGCTAGAAGCTAAACTAAGTTATAATAAAGTATAAGGTTTTAAAGGTATTAACGCCCCTTATAATCTATTTAGATATTCTATAGGGCATTTATTCTATCTTTTATATAAACCTTTTAAAGTATACTATAATTAACTCTCTTTTATTATAGATATAAGCTAATTATAAGCTAGGGCTAGTATTAGCCCTTAAGGATAAAAACCTAAAGCTTTATAAATTTATAGTAAAGAAAATAGTAGCTATATATAATGCTTAGGATTAAGGATATAAGTATAATATCCTAGTTAAGTAAGTAAGCTATATATAACTAACCTAAAAGCTATTAAAAAACTTTTTAAATATAAAGGCATTAATATATTTTAAGTTATAATAAAGAGATATCTAAATATATAATAAGCTATCTTAAAGCTAAATTTTTAATGCTATATATATAACTTCTATAAATACTTATTTTAATAACTCTATAGCACTCCTATATTTTAATACTAATATAAACCTATAAGAGGCTTAGCTTAATTTAATTACTTTTACTATTCCTTATTAAATAAATTTTACTAAGCTTATTAATAGCCTATAAATATAGGTATAAAGGGAGTAAAGGGGCTATTAAGTAAGGCTAGGGAGGATTATAGTTACTTTTAAAGGGAAGCTAATATAAAGAAAAGCTAAAAAAAGCTAGGCTTATTTTTATTTAAGGAAATAGCTATAATATTATTATTATTATTAATCTAAGCTTTTATATTTTTTTAGTAATAGTTACACTAAAGGCAATATATATTACTATATAGGTGCTTATAAAGAGTAATTAATATATTATTAATAAAGAATTTATTAAAGGATTAGTAAAACTAGCTCCTATATATAAATAAAGTAAAAAAAATAAGGGGCTAGGTTATAGCTACTTAGTAATTTACTTAGCAATAAAGTATAGGTATATTAATGCCTATATAGGTAGGTATAATATAAGATATACCTAAGGGAGAGGGTAAGTATATAAAGATATAAGTAGCTAAGGTAGAATATTTAACTAAGGGTAGTATATAATATAATAAAGGTATAACTTTAAATAAAGAAAAGCCCTAGCTACTATACTATAAGGGAGTTTAAAATATATTATAAATATATATTAAAGCTATAGAAAAGGAGAAAATAATAGTTTATATAGCTACTCTTAAGTCTTAAGTAATAGCTTTTAAATTTTAAATAACCCTAGTATTAGCTAAGGTAGTAATATATATAAAGAATAAAATAATTACTACTTTAAAGTAAAAAGTAATTATAATAGTTTAAAATATTAAATAAAAAGGAAATAAACTAATAGAAGTTAAGATTAGGCTATTAAAAGGGATAAATATAGCTATAAAATACTCCTAAGTAGTATTATAAATATTATAAAATATATTTACTAAATAGCTAAAGGACTTTATTAATATAGGCTTTTTATAGCTTTAATTAAAAGCTTAAAAGGCTATATTATAATTAATAGCTACTACTATATCTTAAAAAGTATAATATAAGTTAAAATTAATTATATAAAGTTATAACTCCTAATTATAGTTTCTCTTTTTATAGTAATAGGTATAGTAAGATTTCTATTTAGTTATATAATAATAGCTAAAGTAGCCTTATAGTATATCTTCCTAGTAAAGCTAATATAAATACTCTTTAAAGTAATAATAAGTAATATTAAATATTTTATTATTTAAGTCTCCTTTTATAATATATTTACTTAAGTAAGGTAAAAAAAAAGAAAAAAAGAGTAATAATACTTTAATAATAATAAATATATTTTTTTAAATAAAATTAGTTTTTAATTTAAATTTAAATAAAAGGTACTTTAAAGCTTTATTATTTTAAAATTAAATATATAAAAATAGCTTTATTAATATAAAAAAAAGTTAAAGTAAATAATAAATAAATTTAAAAAGTATATAAATAAAATATAATAAAATAATAAATAAGTAGTAATATATAATTAAAAAAAGTATAGTTATACTTTTTAAAAAATTATAAATAAGTATATATAAAAGAAAAAAAATTAAAAAATAAATAAAAGTAAAAGGTAAGAAACTTATATATAATATAAGTATTAAATTCTAGGTTTTTAATAAATTTTATATAATCTTTAATATAATATTAATAATAATAAATATAATCATTATTAGCTAGCTTAAAGATAGGTATATTTAACTACTAATAGGGTATTTATAAAATAATAGGTAGGAAAAATATTTAAATAAAGGTAAACCTACTATAGTAATAATATATATACTATAATAATATATAATATAAATAGGTATATATAAGGACACTCCTATAGTATATAGAATTAGGGTATATAATAATAATAAAGCTATAGCTTAGGTAAGTAAGTAGTACTAACTTAAAACTATAATAAGGGCTATATTAATACCTTTCTAAACTAATTATATAAGTAAATAAAGAGCTATATAATAAATTTAAGCTAAAAGCTTAAACCCTTAAAGAAATAAAAAAAGCTATACTATAAAGGAATAATAGTTACTAAGTATATACCTTACTAGCCCTAAGTAGGGCTACTTAAAGTATTTATAAATAAATAAAGTAAGAGACTATAGGAGATTCCTCTCTCCCTTTCCTTTCTCCTTAAGAGTAATAATATCTTCTATTAACACTAGATCGCAGTAGCCTCTAGGCCAGTCTATAACAATTTAAATTAAAAAAAAGACTAAAAGAATATATTAATAAATAAATATATAGAATATTTATAAAGAAAGATATTAAATAGATTTTCTAATAAGTAAAGATATTTCTATAGTAAAAGAAAAATAATATAAAAAAAACTAGAATTTAAAAAAGTATAATAAATAATTAAAATAAGCTAATAAAGTAAGAACTTAAATAAAGAAAAGGGTATATAAACTAAAGAAATAACTATAATAATTAAAAAAGTTAATACTTAAATTAAAAGAATAACTATAATAATTTTAAGAATTAAAAGTTAAGCTAAAAAAGAAAATAATAATAATAAAAAAATAAGTTTTATTATAAAAAAAAATAATAAGTTTTAAATAAAAAACTAAAGAAATTAAAGAAAGCTAAAGTAAAATAATAGTTATTATATAATTAATAAATTAAAAAGTTAAAAGTAAATCTATTAAAATAAACTAAGGTAAAACTTAGACTTAAAAAATAATTAATAAAATTAAAAGAGATTTAACCTTAAATAAATAAAGTAAAACTAAGTAGAATAATAATAATAGTAATTAATAAAAAGATTTAAAAAACTATAAATAAAGCTATAAGTATATATTAGTTAAATAACTAGTTCTATTAGAAATAATGGAGGTGGGTGCTATAGAGCACAGCTTACTAAGGTAGTGGGCTTAGTGAGCGTGCACGTACAGATCCACTGCTCTGCAGAGCAGAGCACTGCAGCAAGCTGCAGTCCACTATATCTCACGTAAAATGGAAGCTTTTGCGTTGCTTTTAGCACTATTTAATTCGCTAAAGAATTTACAATAATAATATCTAATAAAAATTATATCTAATCTCTGACTTTGCAGGTGTGTGTAGCTGGCAAGAGTGATTCTAATGGTCTGTACGGTTAGCGGCTATAAGGGGGTTTTTTACTTCCTTCTCTTATATACCCACTAACCTTATTAGAGGATCCTAGTTACTAGCTAGGCTTTATAAGCTACTTTCTATTTTCTATAAAATTTATTTATGTAGAAAAATAAAAAAATAGACTTATAGCTATATAAATTAGCTACTAATATGCTTATAATTAGTTAACTTAGTAAAAATTAATATATAACACTAAAAAACTAATTTTTAGATATTTATATAGAAAGAAAGCCTAGAATTTAGTAATAAAGAATCTAGTTCTAAGACTTTTTATAAATTCCTCCTTATTAAGAAAAATAGTAAAAACACATATTATAGAGTAGCTACCTTCCCTAACTAAGCAGCTATTAGCTAGCTTAGTTACATCCTTTAATCTATTTCTTTATATCTTTGCTAATTACCTTATAAATCTAATTTAAAGACTAGGCCTACCTTATAGCTATTAGTCTAACTATATAACTATTAGAATAGGCAGAAAAGGTTGAAAAGTAAGGATTTATAGGGACCTTATAGCTATAAGCCTACCTATACATAACCTTTAGTTAGAATTCCGTAGTTATGCCACCTATATACGCGCATGCTTACTGGCTTACACTAGCTTATAAAGCCCCCTATAAAGTGCTTCTATTAGCGCTATAATTATAGCACTAATAGTAAGGAATCCCTTATAAATAACTCTATTATTTTTAACACCCCCTCTAAAGAAGTATTAGGGATAGTTATTATAAAGGCGCTAAGGGTAAAAGCAAAAGAAAAAGTTATATAAAATCTAGGAAAATTCTAAAATAAAAAAGGATTATAGAATTATAGAGCCTAAAATTAGGGCTTTAGGGTAAGTAACTTTTTACTATAGTAAAGTATAGTATTTTATAAAGGTATTGCTATTAAAAGCAGGGACCTTATTCTTTCTTTATTTTTATAGTTATTTTTAATTTTCTAGGTGTTTTTATTATTTTTATGCCTTTAGCTAGGCATTATTTTTTATAGCCTTTAGTAATAAACTATAAGGGTTTTAGACTTATAAGCTCTAAGAAAATAAGGTATATAGGGCCTATAAGGGGCTTTATAAGCCTATTAGCAGGCATTTTCTTAGTATCTAGGTAAGCGATTTTAGTAAGCCCTTCTAAGACTAGTTATTAGTTATAGTGAAATTTTAGGAGGGTATGCTTAGTATAGCTATAAAGAGTAGGGTTATAAGCGGTTTTTATAGCTCCCTAGTTATTATAGAAAATTTATATAAGGGGTTTTATAGGTGTTTTTAGCTCTATAAAAATCCCTTTAAGCCACTAAAGCTTCTAGAAAGTCTTATAAATAGCGTTAGACTCTGCTTCTATTGTTAATAAGGCTATAGTGCTAGCCTTCTTTGATTTCTAGCTAATTAGGCCCCCTGCTAGCTTATAAAGATAAGTATAAGTGGATTTAGAAGAGCTTTTATCTCTAGTAAAATCACTATTATAAAATCTAACTAAGCTAGAGCTAGGGCTAGCCTTAGGGGTTTTTGTGTTATTTATAGGGGTAGGGCCCTTATAAATAATAGCTAAATCCTTTATACCTAAAAGATATCTTAGTAGGTTTTTAGCAGTATATAAATGCTCTAAATACAGGCTAGCTAGGGCTATTAAAAGCCACTACAGCGCAAAAGCAACATTAGGTCTTATTAATAGCATAAGATACATAATAGTACTAATAATGCTTTAATATTCCTTTATATCCTCTTTAGATATAAGGGGCTTAATAAGTTATTATTTTAAGACCCCTAGCTGCAGTGGAATTCTAATAGATTTGTAATTTTCTAGCTTAAAGCATGCTAGGGCCTCTAAAATATACTGCTTTTAGTGTATCTTTAGGACCCTATTTTTTCAGTCACGCTAAATTTAAACCCCTAAGAAAAGTTCTATAGGGCCCCTATCTTCTATAGGGTAAGCCTTATAAAGGGCTTCCTTAAGCTCCTTAATATATTATAAATCCGCCCTTATTAAAAGGTAATTGTTAATATAAGTTATAATAAAGGTATATGTTTTTAAATTATAGAATATAGTAGGGTTAGAGGTAAGAGGGCTAAAACCTAGGTTTTTAAGAACTAAGGTTAGGGTCTATTGCCACTCTCTAGAGCTTTGCTTTAAGCTATATAAGGATTCTCTTAGTATAATAACTAAGTCCTTAGTAGCTTTATAGCTAAATTCTTTAGCTAGCTTAGCTAGTTATAGATTTTGTTTAAGAAATTTAATAAATCCCTTAGAAATTTGTATATAAATAGTCTCTTTTAGGTAGCTGTTAAGAAAAGCCCTTATAAAATCTACTTACTTTATTTCCTAGTCTTCCTAGGCTGCTATAGCTAATAGTATTTGCTAGCTAGAGGGAATACTAGTAGCGGTAAAGGTATTAGTATAATCTAAGCCTTTTATTTATATAAAACCTTTAGTAATAAGTTAGGCTTTATATTTTAAAGGATTATTTTCTTTATCCTTTTTAAGCTTTAAAATAAGCCTATTTCTTAGCACTCTCTAGCCCTTAGGGATATTTTCTTTTCCTATAAATTTAAAAGTGCCTATCTTTAGAAGTTACTTAAATTCGCTAAAAATAGCTTATAGCCACTGTTTTTTCTATAGGCTTGCTAAAGCTTACTTTTAAGACTTAGGCTTAGCGCTATTATTAGGCCTATTTTCTTTAGCCTTTAGCTATGCCTTATAGCAGATTTCCTTAAAAAAGGCTGCTAAGTTAATATTTATTTTATTTAAATTATCTAATTAATTTTTATCTAAACCTAGGTCCCTAGGACTCTAAATTAATTTAGGCTCTTTATTAACTATCTAATTAAAAGATACTATAGGGTAATCCTTAATAAGAATACTACTATTTTAGTTATTTTCCCCCTCTAAGGAATTATCCTATAAAAGGTTCTAAGGGGCACTTAGATCCCCCTCTAAAGAGATATCCCCTATAGAAGACCTAGGGAGGCCTAAATTTATAGGGCCTATAGGTTCTATAATTCTTATAAAGCTAGTTTTAGTAACTAGTC
The DNA here is from genome assembly GCA_000223055.1 of Claviceps fusiformis PRL 1980. Taxonomy (NCBI): domain Eukaryota; kingdom Fungi; phylum Ascomycota; class Sordariomycetes; order Hypocreales; family Clavicipitaceae; genus Claviceps; species Claviceps fusiformis. The sequence goes on from AFRA01001376.1 coordinate 8,702, forward strand.
TTTTAGAAGGAATATAAACTAAGTAAGTTCTAGAGCCTAAATTAGCTAATAACCTTTTAGGGATAGTCCTAGGGGCTAGTTTTTAAGCTTTAGGTCTTTTTTCCATAGGAATTAAAACCTTACAATAAGAGCTAATAGCCCTAATACTCTTATAATTAGTAGGGCTAATCTCTAAGGTAATTAGGGCATTTTCTTTAAAATCTATAGCTAATAATTATACTAGGCTAGCTAGTTTTATAGAATTTACTATTATATTTATAAGATTTATAATAGTAAAAATAACAAAATTCCATAGATATAAGGTTAAACCAGACTAGTGTAGGGTAGCCTGCAGTCTATCTATTATAATATGGATAGCCCTCTTAGCTAGCCTATTTTGCTTATAGATATAAGGGGAAGAAGTAATAAATTTTATCCCTTTTTTTGCTAGCTACTGCTAGCAAGCAGAATTAACCTCTCTACCCTTATTAAAATGTAAATGTTTAGGGTAGGTACTAAAATTAAGCTTTAGGGATCTAAAAAACCCTTTTATAGCTAGGAAAACAGTAGGGCCCTCCTTATTTAGTAAAGAAAATAGCTACTTATATCTAGTTTTTTGGTCTATTAGAATAAGGCATATAGGGTGCTTATTATAAGGCATAGGGCTTATCTTTACTATATCCCCCTCTAGTCTATCTAGAGCCCTAAGGAGGTCTAGAATTAGGGTCTTAAAGGGCCTTTTAACTGCTTTTATTTAATTATAGGTTAAGTAGTTAAAATCCTTTTCTTTACCCTTAGAAAAATCTAGGATTTCCTTAGCTAATAAGCTAGTTTTCTTTAGCAATGGTAGACCTAGGTGCCCTAGTCTAATATACTAGATTCTAGCTAATCTTAGTAAATTTTAGTATAAATTTAGCTTAGGGTCTTCTATAAGATCCCTTATAAGCTCTTTTTTAGCTACTATAACACCTTTTTTAATAGCTCCCTACTAGGCCCCTTAAGAATTATAAGCCTCTTAGGGAGCTATTAAAGGCCTAGGGCCTATCTTAGCAGGATTTTTAAATACTAAATCCACTAAAGCCTCTTCTATAATTTTTCTAGGGGCCTTTAACAGCCCTATATTAAAAGGAAAGACTTCTATAAATTTAGGTACCTAGCTTATAAGCTTTAGTGAAGAAGGTGCTACTAAATTAGTGTGTTCTAGGTTAGAAACCTCTAATTCTTTAATTTCTTAAGCTTCCTTAGCCTATATAGGTTCCTTAGAGGGAATTTAGACCTCTATAGGGTAACTAGTAACTATATAACTAAAATAACCATTATAGTGCCTATAAGGGTAGCTAGAAGGAGATTTTAGAAGAGGGGTATTAGTATTCTTAAGCTAGATAAAAAATCCATGCTTTTTAACGTTTAAAATACTAATACAAGACCTATTAGCTAAGAATAGCGAATTCTTATATATATAGCCTTCTGCTAAATAATGCTTTAGTCCGCTTACTATATTTATATCTAATTTAGGAAAATATAGTGTATTTTATAGGACTAAGGGCCTATATTTATTAGGATTTTGCTAATATAAAACGAAAAATTTAGCCTTTTTATATCCCTTAGGATAGATAGAACTACTACTAGTGGTTATAGGCTTAGCTTCCCCTTTTTTATAAAGTATGTAACTTATAAAATATTCCTTAGAATTAACTGAGTGAATAGTAAAACCTATATTATAAAGAAAAGAGTTTTTTATCTCTTTATTATAGAAATTAAAGGCTTTAGAGGATATTTTATTCTCTAGCTTATTAACTTTAGTGCTAGCTTTACTAAGAGTAGTAGATTCTTAAGAATAAATATTAAAATCTTCACTAGAATTACTACTAGCACTAGGGCTACTAGGTCTTTTATAGGGCTTTAAAGCCCCTAAAGAAAGGTTAAAGTTTCCTAGCATAAAGAATCCCTCTTAACCCTTATTATTATCCTCAGCCTTTTTAGAGGTATTTTTACCCTAACTTTTCCCTTTTTTCTTAGTAATTAGGTTAG
>AFRA01001377.1:0-10696 GCA_000223055.1 Claviceps fusiformis PRL 1980
TAATAAAGTTATATAGTTTTTACTATATTTTTTTTAATGATATAGCTTTTATTTATTCTTTTAAAAATATAGTAAATTTAGTTAAGAGCTAAGTTTATTAGTAATATTAACCCCTTTAGTAGTTTTACTTCAGCTTTTTATATTAATAAATTTAATAATTTAGATATCTTTTAAATTTATTAATTAATTAATTAGGAATTATTAATAATACTATATACCTATAAGGAAATAGGAATTTATAGTTAATATTATATAAATTAATTAAGAAACTAGTATTTAATTTATTTCTTTAATATATTAATAAAAGTAATAAGAGAAGTAGTGTATTATAAGCCTTATATTAATAAAATTAGTATATTATTCGTAAAAAAGAAGTTTTATAAATCCTTTTATAACATTATTAAAAATTATTAAATATTATTAATAGTCTAACCTTTAAAGTCTTTATAAAGAGTATTCAAGAGTTAAAGGTTTTTTTACTTTAAAATATTGTATTAATAAAGAATAAAAGTAGCTTAATTATTAATATACTACTAATTCTTATACTTTCTTAGTATATTTTTTTAGTATATTTTTAATTCTAAAGTAAGAATATTTATATATTTATAGATAATCTTAAGAAGGGAGTTTAGTAATACTTATAATAAGGCAGTATTAGGGCTACTTTATATAAGATTCCTTAATAAGTCTTAGAATTCCTTATTACTTCTATATAAAAATATCCTTATAATTAGATATTTTATATAGTTTTTAACTAGCTTTAGTTAAGATTTAGCGTTTTAGTTTTATAATCCCTATATAGGCTTTAGTATAATAAAAGGTTAGTTAGTAAGATGAATAAGAGTATTCCTATAAATAATAGTATAAATTATAAATAATTCTATATTTCTAAAAGGTTAATACTAGCTAAACTAGCAAAGGAATTTATTTTTATTATAAAAAAGCTATATTTTTAAAAGTTTAATACTAGCTAAACCAGTAAAGGAATCTATTTTCTTTTAGTATAAATTTACCTTATAAGTATAATAGGAGTTTTATTTCTTTTAAGTAAATCCTTATAAATTTATAGAATAATATATTCTAAGAATAGATACAACCCACTAATTAGTATTAGTATTTCTTAGGATACTAGTGGTTCTTTAAGGAATATTAGGTAGAACTAAGACTTAGTGACTTAATGTAGAGTTTACAAAAGTAATTATAAAAAGGTCTAATTTTACTAAAATTAGTGCTATTTAAAGGGGCATTTTATAGCTAGCGTTAAGGCTACGAAAATGCTGTCGGATTCTGCGATAAAAACTCTATACGCGCGGACCAATCAGACTAATCGGATTCCGCGGCTAATGTGGCCGCGAATCCGGTTCTTCCCGGTTGTGCCGCGCTGTGCCACGTGTCATGGAATGCAGCGATTCCAACACTTTTATTTCTATTTTCTTTTTTTTTCTATTTCTATTTTATTTATATTGTTAGGCTTCTAGTAAAACATTATCGTTAGGACTCATATATATATACACACATACACATACACATACACATACATATATATAAGCATCGCAACCTGGTCTCAAGTCCCCATCTGCCAGATGAAGACCAGGGGTCAGTTTGTTGCGGCCACGCGCGCATCCACTACGTGTATTATATTATAAAGATTGCTATATCCAGTCTATATGATATCATGTTTTGCGAAAAGAAAAAGTAAAAAGAAAAAAAAAAAGAAATTAAATATTAAATAAGAAACCCCCTTGTCACCCTCAAGAAAACTCTCCAAATTGCCCATCATCAAAGCCCAATTGTTTCAGAGACCGCCTCTTGCGTTTCACGTCCCCGGTATTCGACGACGGGGGCGGCGGCGGCGGCAGTGCAAACGCCTGCAAGGGCTTCGAGCCCTCGTCCGCTTGCCCATCGCCGTCATCGCCCTCGCCTGGCTCCCTCCTCCTCCCCATGTTCTTCCCAATCTTGACCGTAATGGTCTCCCCCTCCTTCAGACTGTAGTCCTTGTCCTCCACGTTCGCCTTCTCCTCCTGGTGCTTCTTGGTCGCCTCGGCCCCTATCCCCGCCCGTGCCTCCATCCCCAGCACCCTCCTCGCCTCCTGCAACACAATAGCCAAGTCAAAGGCCTCGGAGCGCTCCTCGAAGCCAATTCCCAGCGTGGCCTTCCTTCCTTGAGGATCCCGCACCGTCAGCGCAAAGAAACGACTACTATCCAGCACGGGTTCCACCACTGCGGGATCCGTATACGGCGCCGCCGCGAAGAGTTGCCCCGTGGCTGGATCCTCTAGCACGATGTCGACCTTGAGATTGTCCGTCGCCGCGTCTGCGTTCGCTTCCGACCCCTGCCCCGGCGCTTGCGCCTCTGCCTCTGCCTCTGCCTCTGCCTCTACGTCCGAGAAGGAGGAGGACGACGACGACGACGTTTCCACGACGCGCAGCCGCGCCGTAAAGATGTGTCGGGCTGGGTCGGCGGTCCAGGACGCGGCGCTGTGGCCCTTGATAGAGGTCAGGGGCGGGATGTTGTACACGTGGAGGGTGTTGGCGATGAAGAGGATGCGCTGGATGGCGTCGGCGGGGAGGGGCTGGTTGGTCGAGGGGTCGAGGAGGGCCATTTTGCGTGCTTGGTGAGGCGTCTATACTTGGTTCTTGAATTTCGGGTTTCTCTTTGTTTTTTCTTATATATATATATATATTTTCCTTTTCTTCTTCCTTTTTTTTTTCGAGGCGAGGAATTCTCGTATAGCGTCGATTCTGTATGGATTGTGCAGGGTAGCACTGTAGATGGAATAGTTTGGCTGCCTGGGCTCCAAGAGGTGTCAAGTGGTGTGCAGGCTTCTTTTAATGTTGCAGCATCCCATGTCGTGGCAAAGAGGGGTGAGAACAAAGCAAGACGGAACAAGAAAAAAGTGTCTGTCGATTGTTCGGCCGGGAGCTCTGGACTCTGGAGTCTGGAATCTGGGATCTGTTCGTCAATTACGGTCAATGACAAACAAAGGAGGGGTGCTGGTGATGGATCGAGTTTGAGGCGCATGTGCAGGAATCCAGGATGGGCAGTGGTCATTGGTCATTGGTCAGTGGTGGCACTGGTGGGGAAGCATTGTCGAGATCCACCATTGGGCGTCGAGCATCCATGCATGCGGGCGCGGCAGGCGCGGGGCAGCGATGAGGGGCTTCCTTCCTTCCTTCCTTTTTTTTTCTCTTCAATGTTTATTTTTTCTCCGTTTTCTCGCAGAGTCGGACGACGCGAGGTCGATGTTGTACGGTGTACAATCAAAGGAATCACTTTGACCGTCATTGATGCTAAACGAATATCCGGGATGGTGCATATGGTGCCATGTGCGAGGCTTATTTCCGAATGTGGAATTCGATGTGACCATTTCCATTCACATGCCGGTACCCATGCACTGGGCAGGTACCCAGGTACTTATTCTTACGTGTAATACATACCAGGTACCAAGTACATACTCACCGCCTGCCCCACCACTATCTTATCTTATCTCTGCATGTGCGCGCATTCCCTGGACAGCCCCGGCAAAAAAAGCCAAGTTTTGACTCATTCCGCGCAAACCACATCATCACCATCATCGTCATCGCCATCAGCATCACCATCGGCATCAACGTCTTATCCTCCCCCTCGCACACATCTTTCCAAGCTGTCCTCCGTCTCTTGTCGAATACACCAATGGACAATGCTACTCTGGCAACTCGTATGTCGCTCCCTCGAATCAAACTCAAACCCCCATTCCCATCTTTTGTCCACGTGCTGACCTGCTTTTGAATCCTCGACAGCCGTCTTGGCGGGAGATTTGCCTATACGCAGACCTAGCGTTTCCATGACCGACTTTGAGTTTGTTCCTTTAGCCTATCGTCGGGCTTTGTCCTGTTTTCTCTTTCAAAAAGTCAAACAATTGAAAAAAAAAAAATAGAAAAAAAAAAAAAAACAAGAGATCAATACTCATGACTCTGCGACAGCATTGTAGCCACATATCGCGACCTGCTCGCCTCGGATCCCGACCTAACAAAACCCGTCGCCGCCATCGAATCCCTCATCGCTCTCCTCAACACCGTTCCCTTTACCACCGTCTACGAAACCCTCGACACCATCAAGGCGCACTCGGATCGCCTCAAGGCCTCAGTCGCCAACCCTGTGCCCCTGTCGGCCGGCACAGACCTCTTCCTCCAATATCTCGTCTCCTCGCTTAAGCAGCAGGAGGGCGGCAGCGGCAGCGGCGGCAGCAGCGACAACGATAACTTCGAGGCCGTACGCCAGCACCTTCTTCTCAACGGTCGCCTTTTTGCGCAACGAGCCATTGCCGCGAGAAACGGCGTCGCAGAATCAGGATGGCGCTTCGTCAAGGAGGGCAAATGCGTCCTCACCCACGGCGCATCCAGATCCGTCACGGGCCTGCTGGCGCGTGCGGCCGAGAACCTCAAGGGCAAGTTCAGGGTCGTGTATGTGCGGAGCGAGGCACGCGCGCAGGAGAGCGATGACGTGGTCCGGAAGCTGCGAGGATTGGGGATCCCCGTGGCGGAGATTCCTGAGGCCGCGGTTGCGCACGTCATGGGGTTGTTGCGCCAGGTCAACATGGTGATTGTGGGCGCCGAGGCTGTCACTTCGAATGGTGGCATTATTTCGAGAATCGGCACTTTTCAGCTCGCGCAGCTGGCATCCAAAGTCAAGATTCCGTTTTATGTTGCCGCCGAGACACACAAGTTTGCTCGCAAGTTTCCGTGGGATCAGCGAGATCTCGGCTTCGAGCAACACGTGTTGGATTTTCGTACCGACGCCGCAAGCAAGCAGCCAGAGGATGCCGTCGATTATACAGTATGTGTTTTTTGTCTATATTTATCTTTCTTTCTTTTTTTCTCTCTTTTTGTCTTCTTCCATTTTCACCAAAAACCTATGTCACCTCGGATTGCCAATCCACAAGCCCCCCCCGAACTAACAACGTATAGCCCCCCGCCCTCATCTCCAACCTCATTACCGAAAACGGCGTCCACCTCCCCATTTACGTCTTTGAACAGCTTCTCGACATTTACGGCAGTCTTGCATAAACTCTTAGAGAGCCGACTGCAGCAACATCACAGCACGGCACGGCATGGCACGTTGAGTCATTTTCAAACATGAGGAGCGCGCAGATAGATACATTACCTCCTCAAGTCCACAAGTTCACAAGCCCGAAAAGCATTGTGCAAAAAACGTCAACCATCCACTGATCAATTTCTGTCCATCAAGAATGGGGGGATCAGGGACGCACATCAAAGAACATGAAAGAAAGGATTCTCTAGGCTCACCAGCCGGCGTGGACAATGCATGCTTTCGGGACGTCCATGCATGACACCAAAGTTGAAAGAAAGGAGGAAAGAAAAGGAAAATAAAAGGTCTTTATCGTGCAGATATGCATCATGATTGGGACAAGGAACAATTTAGGAATAACGACGTGGCGTGCGGGCAGTGAATGGCATGAATCTTGACTGGACTGAATAAGAAGCGTGGTTTTGATGGAATGTGCCTTTCTTTGTGTTTATTTTTGTGTCTTGCAGCGGGTAGAGGATGTGATTCCTTGGACAATTAGAAAGGGGAGAAAAGGGGGAGACAGAGAAAAGAAAAAGAAAAAGAGACAGAAAAAAAATTAGAATAAATGAATGCATGAAAGATTTTCAAGTTTTGCAATTCATGGCAGAAAGGACTGTTGTTTACATATATCCCTGCGATACCCTCCCACACACACACCTGTTCCTGTCATTCTGTGGTTCTTGCTTTCGTGGCTTCAGCTTCTTCCCCCAAACACTCATCATCAAATCATTAATAAGAGAACAAATGGACTGGATAGCATGTCCCCTCCCCCGCTCTGACTTCACGCATCACGTACGAGCCTCGCCCCCGCCCATGCATATGGATAATTCCGCTGATACCAATTCACAAAGCTCTTGCGCCCTGCAATCCTGGGGTGCGTGGCCCACGACCCTCCCAGGACGACGTTGTGCTTCTCGTCAAAGAAATCGGCCGTGTAGGCGGGGTACAGCTCCATGGGGTGGAAACCCTCATGGGGACGCAACACGGAGGACGTCCACTCCCAGACTCCTCCCATGGAGGACTGCCCGGCGAGGGTGTTGCCCCTCGACGTCACCGGTTCGGGATGCCAGTGCTTGAAGCCGACGTTCAGGCCGGCCAGGTCGATGAACAGGCCGTTCTCGACCGCGGAAGAAGGGTCTTCCTGTGGGGGGGTTTCTTCGACGCCGTCGTTGACGAGGTGGCCGTTTACGGCGGGGACCTTCTTGACGAGGGTGTTGCCCGTGTCGAGTTGGGTCTGGGACTCTACAAAGGCGTAGATACTGCGGGCTTCTTCCAGGGTCGGGATGCGGCCGCCCATCCAGACTGCGCAGCCGGCGAGATCGTCGTACGAGGCTTGGACGGGCCAGTCGAGCGCTTGCTTGAGCGGGACGAGGCCATACATTGTTCGGACATACTTGTCTTGGAGGAATGAGGGCGGCAGAGTAGTGGGAATATGGGTTTGGTGGCCATTGGCGTGGAACTTGTCGCTTGCGAGGTGGGAGGGGGTGGTGGAGGAGCAAGATGACCAGGAGGCAGGCAGTTTTGAGGATTTGGTGTTGTAAATGTACAAGGCGTACTTGCATCAAGTTAGATTCACTTCTTCTTCTGCTTCTTCTTCTTCTTCTTCTTCGTTTAAAACTGCTTGGACAGGCGAAAAGAAAGCCCGCTTGCTTACCTCTTCATTGGTGATTGGTCGACCTTGTGCCTGAAAAGCATGGACTTTGACTTTTCGCTTGGGCTTCTCGTTATCCCTGACAGAATCGAGACAGCATTAGTATCGACTCGGTAGGGTGGATTCTATGGATTCAGGACAAGAGAGGGCGTATCGTACCATCCTAAGTGGACATCCTTTTCTCCATCCTCCGGATCACCCATCCCCACGGTAATAACCTGCTCAGGAATGTCGAACCATTGATTCGGCACGCGCGCCTCAAACGCCCTCTTGGCCATTCTTGCAAAATTTGGCACAGCCATGAGCGGCGGTGGCAAGATCTTGTCACTCTGCAGCATCATATATAGCAGCGTCTCGAGATGCATTGCCTCGTGTTCGAAGCTCACCCAGATCGCCCTCGCAACTCTACGTGGAATTGCGTGCATGCCCTGCTCCTGCTCATAGAGCTCTGTTAGGCGGGCACGCACAAGGCCTTGATACGCAATGATTTCGTCTACGGGCGGCCACTCATCCGGGATTTTGGAGTGGTCGTGGCATTTCTCAGGGTTGTCGACATCCGGGTCGATGCCGCGCTCAAATATGGCGTGGTACGAAGCTGGGTTAGTGGGATGGCAGGCGGTCGTCTTTGTCAGCTGTATGTCAAGAAAGGCTGGGATGTGACCGAGATAGAAAATGCACGCGTTGCGAAGCTTGATGGGCTTCTCGGTCAGTTCCTGCTTCGGTATCATATCCCTCGTGACCATGTCCCAGGCGGACCAGAGAGCTCGCCAGTCGGCTAGGGAGGGGAGAGTGTTGGTGGCGTAAATGGACGGAACCCTGCTAAAGGGGAGGTCCGCCTTCCGGAGCATATGAAGGCCTGAAGACGGAACTCGCATTAGAAAGGGGTAACATGGAGGGTTTTACTCAAAGACATTCTCGTGACACGATACGCACCGTACTCATCGTCTCGGGTCCAGGTCTGAATGTTTCGGAGACCAGAATTTCTCCATAGATTGTCCGCCTCAGCCTTGGAGTATTTGAGGCTCTTCTCAATGTGGATACGTTCATAGGCTTTTATCACAGACCCTAAGACGGTGACCTCCTTGACTGGGAAGACATAAGCCTGATGGCGGCCGCCTTCATCATCGTAGACGTACTCGCCGACGGCACGCCAGTCAGGCACGTGGAATAGCTCCTCGCCAAAAATGGTGTTGGCATTAGCGAGCCCGTTGAGGACGAAGCTTGACAATTTTTTAGCGACATTATTTTTGATTTTATTTTTTTAAAGGGGAAAGGAGTTGGCGGCATGAAAGTTCCAGTCTTACTCGTGAGTTATGCCTGGATTGTCTGTTCATTCTTCGATTTAGTAGATGACTTGAGAAGAAAAAGTAGGGATGCACAGTATCTTTCTTACCGTTATACGCATAGCTACAAGCGAATTAGTAAAAGTCATCGATCAGCGTGCGCCTAGATGCCGCAAAAAATGTACGTAACAAAACGTACTATATCTTCTGTGGATTCTCACAAAGATCCACGCCGATTATCATGCTGTCGTCGGGCTTCAAGACATCTGCGTAGGATTTCAAAAACTCGGCAGCCTCATCTCGATAAAGGTTTCCTGCAGATCGTATCATGTTCAGTCACCGTGGTGGGGCGAAAAGAATACACGAAAAGACAGTGGAAGATCCGAACAATGAGAGCGTCTTTCAGCGGGGACCAATCCAATACTCACCAATGCTGGAACCCAGGTGGATGATGCATTTGGTCCGGTCCAGTCTAGCAGGCTGCTTCAACCACATCAACCCGTCGTCATACGTGCCCAGGAGACCATGACAAGAGACGAATTTGAAGTCGGGAACATGCGCGAGAGTCCGCTCGAGTTCCTTTTGCGACAAATCGAGGGCGTAGTAGTCTATGGACTTGTGGGCATCTTCGAAGGCTTGAAGAAGAAGACAGACCTTGCGGAGGTTTCTGTGCATGGTGTGAGTTGGACTTGAGGCATGAGGAAGATGAATTGCTGTGATGTCCAACGAGTAAAGAGCCATGTACTTGGCCATCACTGCAACAGAAAAGACACCGACAAGGATCCGGAATGCCCAGCGGAGAACATATGCACTTAGACAAACCGAGGCAGAAATTGCGCAGAAACAGGCACACCAAGCCAGAAATTCAAGAGAAAGAATAACAAAAAGAGGAAGAGCAAGAGCAAGAAAAGAACACTCGGCAGATACTCACCCGCTTCCCAGTTCAATCAGCATAGACCCATCAGGGACCTTGGCGACAATCTCGCCAGAGTGTTTCTTCAGCAGTTCGATTTCGTAATTGGTCAAATAATATTCGTCCAGATAGGTAATCTGATTTTATACGTGAGTTTGAGGCGATGCATCCACGAGCCAACAAGGGGGAGAGAAATTTGTCAGGCACTTGAAAGTCGGGGGAAAAAATACTAAAATCCAAAGATACGAAAAGACACGAAGATACGGAAGACCTGGCTTTCCTAGCATAAACGTACTTGCTCAAATATCTGCAGCCCCTTTTCATCATATAGTAGCAAGGTCGGCAGGCTCCGGAGTTTACCATGAGGGGGATTGAACGACGAGATTAGCGTATCCTTGAGGTTAAAATGGACCTTGTTGCTACGAATGTCGATTACATCATGTGTCTCGCCGGGGGATTTAGAGGCAGATTCCGGGTTGGGACCGACGTGTTGATGCTGCGAGGCGAGCTGCTTGATGGAAGACGTCGTGGTCTGGGCGAGCTGCTTCACGACGGTCATTTGCGCAGACGGTTCGTTCAATGCGGCACTATTGAGGAAGATGACGCGCGGGAGAATTGGCCGTTCACTGCGATGCTATTTGTGCTCGTGGGCGAGGCGAGAGTGACAGTCGGATTCTGATATAGATGTAGATGTAGATGTAGATGTAGATGTGTGGCTGGATCGTCAGGACTCGGCCTGTCAGGATTGATCAAGAACAACCGTCCAAATGAGGTTATGTGTCCCGTCGATACGCCAGGTGGAAGTGGAGTCTGGACTAGAGGGAAAAGGTGGCTGGCGAGACGTATTATTTCTGTCCACATGCAAATGCAAATGCAAATGCATATGCGAATGCAAATCATGGTCCGTTGTCCATCAAGCAAATGGGGTGTGCCATGTGGTACCCGTCGCCCGATTCGGCAAACGGCTCCAGGCCAGGACCAATGATATTTCTGCCATCGGATTCAATCCCGATCCCAGGACGGGACAGAGTGTCAGACAAGTATGTGGATGCGAGTGGGTGTGTGTGAGTGGATGGATTTATGAATCGTGTGAGTTGGATGTGAGTCGTGTGAGTCGTGTGAGTCGGGTGTGAGTCCGTTGTGAACTTGTGAATGCGGTGGGCGAGAGAGAAGATGTGGCGGCCATGTTGAGTGTGGGTGAGTGGAAGCGAGTACCAGCACAGACATTTGGATATACTCGCTCAAGTATGTGTAAGTAGGTACTAGGTACTTAGTAGGTAGAGTAAGTAGGTATGGAGGTTTCAAGGTATTTGTCCATGTACATTAGGTACCTATGTGTACTTGATCTGGTCTGGGTGGCAGCCCAGGGAGACGGGGAGAAGGGCAACCGGGGAAGGAAGGCGCGGAGCAAGAGGGGCGGAAGGCGCGGAAGGACGGAAGGAGGACCAAAATTCACCGCGACACAGACGTCGTCATGATGCGAGCATGGTGACGACCCGGGTCAATGGAAGTGGGAAGTGGGAAGTGGCAAGTGGCAAGTGGACTCTGGAAAGCGGGAAGGAGGGGTAGCAATATCGGAAGGAACGACGGTCGACAAGTGGACTGTGGACTGTGGACACCTGCCCTGCCCGCCTGGGCCCTGGAGTCTGAAACCGCCTTCAACGCCCAGGTGCCCTTTTGAGAAACATGATGTCTGCCCTCATACAATCGCATCGCACATTGGTTTTTTTTTTTTTTTTTTTTTTTTTTTTGAGTAGAGAGAGAGAGAGAGAGAGAGAGTA
>AFRA01001378.1:0-10687 GCA_000223055.1 Claviceps fusiformis PRL 1980
GGGGGGGGGGGGGGGGAAGGAGAAGAGACGGAAAAGAGAGGGGCCCTTTCCCCTTCACCACACCACACAAAATGAACATGGCGCCGACACTACTATAAATGCTTCCAATTCATGGGCCCGACAGCTTTCATCACCACTCATCCGTTCCTTGGACATGTACTTTTAGAAAAGGAAGGAAAGGGAATCAACTTCCATCATGGCACGCAATATGGAAATCTATCCGGAGGTCTTGCACGAAACACATTTGGGAACGAGAAAAAAGCCTGCTGCGTAAATTGTGTATCTCGTTTTGTTTCTTCTTTTTTCTTCTTTTTTTTTTGTTTAAGAAAAAAAAATGTAAATTCATGTGCTGCTGTTTACATTTGCCCCAGGTTCCGCCCAATGTCCGTACCCCCCAATTTTAATTGTAGAAATGATTTAGAAGCCTGGTTCTGTGGGTTAGCGGGGCACGAAATGAGAAGTAGACATATTGTGAAGGGGACTGAGAGTGGAGGTCGTGAGAGGTTGTGTGTGCAAGGTGAATGGGATGGGGATTTGGGGGGTCTTATGTTTTTGCGACAGCTTTGCCACGAACTGCTCTAAAAGGCGCGTTCGAAGGGCAATAAGGATTTCCTCATTCTTTTTCAAGACCCCCCACTTGATATTCCAACTGGAGGATTGTAAAAAAAAAAAAAAACATACGCAGAGGAGTAAAGAACCATCGGTTCTTGCCGCTCGTGTAGCGGTCCTCCAACACCTTCTTGACATTCTTCTTGGCGTCCTCACGCTGAGAGACCTCCTTGAAGGTATCGGCTGAGATGGCACCCTTGAGACCCTCGAGCTCCAGAGTGTATCGCGTGGGCATCAGGTGGTTGTAGTTGATGACCTTGATGAAGGGCTTGATCTTTGATCGCTTCTCCTGGCGGGTCTTGGACATGCGGCGGGTGATCTTGGAGGGGTAACGCTCGATGCCGGCGACGACGGCGTGGCCGAAGGGGTGAGGCTTGTTGCCGTTGTCCACGGGCTGGACAATGACGACCTGCAGGTGGGGTTAGTTGGGAATGACCTTGGGGGGTGGGGAGAAGAGTTAGAGGAGAAGAAGTAGAGCAGAAGAAGTAGAGCAGAAGAGACGAGATGTTTTGTCATCGTTGTGTGCGCGTAGTTCGCGGTGACTGCGGGGGAACGTCGCGAATGGATGGTGCGTAATGTCGAGAAACTGTTTGAAGCAGATTGTACGTCGAATCCATACAACTGTTGTCGTCAAGTCGATCATTGCACAATCTTATGATTCGAAAAGTTGTTTTGGACGAATTGTATTCCCTGCAAGGCGATGCGCGGCGATTTGACAACGAAACTTCGAACATGTCCTCGTGAACTTTCTCATCATCATCTTCTCCCTCTTCCTCCTCCTCTGCCTCTCCTTCCGCAAATAGCACAAAATCGTACCTTCTTGCCGGCATATCGGCCGCGGGTGATGATGGCGACTCGGCCGACCTTGAGGAACTTCATTTTCTCTGTCCTGCTGTGTGGTCGGAGGGGACAAAAAGGGGGGGGGATGTGGTTAGTTGGGGTGGGAGAGGTTTCGACGTCGAGCTCCGTAAATCGCTGGAATTCCTGTGCAAAATTCGGGCGGTTTGTGGGTTTGGCAATTTTTGGGGGCAAGCGAGTCGCATGTGCGCGATCACGTGAGATGGAAATATGGAGACTCTGGGTTTGAGGTCTGGTGGGGCCAATTGCCCGCTGGATATTGGGCAACGCTCTCGAGGTCGCTCTCTACGTCGAGGTAATAAATCATACAATAAAGAAAAAAGAAAATTGGTTCATCGTCGGACCTCAGCCCATCGCTCCTGCAACATACGTTCACGATGCCTGCACCAGCATACATCATCTCCCGGGTCGCGGATCCCATTTTTGCCGTCTTCATCGGCGTCTCGGCCGCGGCGATGCGCATCAATCGCGAGGGCAAGGCCAAGGGGCACTCGACTCAGCAGACGATTGACAATGGATTGAGGTACGCTGTGCCATGGCTGCATGCTGAAACTGTATGCTAATATTTTTTTTTTTTGTCTAAAAAAACTCTTAGGCGCATCGGCTTGTCTACGAAATCAGCCTGAGAAGCATCATGCAACGTTTCGTTCTTGATTCCCTACTCCCATTCCATTCTAAACGCCATGATTTATATACACCTTGCTTGTAAAAAAAAAAAAGAATAAAAAAAATTACATTGCACCCGACATGATGATAAGACCCAGATGAAGATGGTCTTTTCCAAAAAAAAAAGGGGGGGGGGGGTGAGAGAAAAAAGAGGTATCCGCTGCGCTGCGGAAAAATAATCAAACGCCAAATGTCGCCCTCACATCGCCGCAGAACGCCTTTAGGCTTCAAAGGACGCCCCGTACTCCTTCTTCATAGCCTCCCGGACTATCTGGCCGCACAGTTTGGCAGTAGGATTGACGCTCACGGCGAGGCCCTTTGCAATTGGGTTGCCATAGCGGCCGCCATAAGCCAAATCGTGCGAAGCGGCCTGCTCGAAATCGACGTGAGACCACTCCGCTTCGGTGCGGCTGCCATGGACATGCAATGCACGATGGGGAAGGAGTTTGGATGTCCGGAGATAGATTGCCGCGCGTTGGGTGTACGCCATGGATAATGTCCGCGCCGCCTGTGGCGAGATGGGGGTCGACAGCGTCGCCGGGGAGAGCAGCGCAATGGATTTCTCCAGGTCTTGGAGGGCGATGACGGCGGCGGCCTGTTTCTCCGCACCGTCGGGCTGCTCGACCAGCGGCAGGGGCACGTCGGTGGTGAAGTCGAGCAGCAGGGCATCCCCGTAGAGGCGTCGTATGATTTGGGCACGATTGTTTCGAGCGCTCGCGTAGTTGGGAAACTCTGCAATCAGAGCATCCAGGTCGGCGCGGCACTGTGTATAGCCCTGAATGGCAGTCTCGTTTGCATCTTGTGCCTGTGAGTCGCTGAAGCGCGTCTCGATGGACTGGATTGCGCGGATGATGCTTCGCTCGCGCGATACGAGGCCGTCGTAGACAGCCAAGTCTGTGACGTGGGGGTCGCGAGGTTGGGACTCGTCAATGACGACGCTCACGGCAGGGTTGGACTCGGGGTCCTTGATCTTTTCAAGGACGTTGACGTCTCGCGTGCTCAAGTTGACGCAGGTCATGGCTGATATGGAGGAAGTGAAGGTGTGTAAGAGGAATGCTTTCGGTAGAACAGTCGCGCCGGTGACCAAAGACGCTCACTTGCACCAGCAGTAGTGTGCTCAACGATTCCAATAGTCAAAATATATCCAGTCAGCAGCATCAAGGTGACATGGACTAAGACAGCCTACCTAGTACACACCTACCTACCTAGCAAAGACGTCTTTGAGCCGGGTCAGCTCACATGGGATACAGGCTGAACAGAATGGCCAGTAGTCCCAGCCCAGTCCCGCGCCCGCGCCGCCGCCGCAGGACAAATGCGGAACGGAACAGTGACGGTGGACAGACGCGGCTTAAACCGGGCGCGGTGACGAACATGAAGAGTGAAGCTGACTGGACCACACCAGAACGGCAAGGCGCGGCTTTAGTTCCGCGAGAGGGCCGCAACAAACGTCACTAACCATTGAACGCATGGTGAAGGAACAAGGCGGCTCTAAATTGCGCATTTATGCTTCATGTGTTGGTCCATGGACCATAGACGCTTACCTGGCGGGTGTGGGAGGCTAGATGACGGGATTGTCTGCATTGAATGAAAAAAAGAAAGATGGAAAATGATGACAATAATAATGATAGAAAAGAAAAGAAGAGAAGAGAAAAGAAAACAAAAGAAAACAAAAGAAAAGAAAAGAAAAGAAAAGAAAAAGAAACATGTCCTAGGTTCACCGAACCCGTCGTCCAAGCTGGCAGTTTATGCCGCTTTATACACAGTAGTGCGAATACTTGCCCTCTACACACAAGTACACCACCGTCAGGCCGTGCCAAGCATGCCCGGCAGTACCCCCTACGTACACTCCGCGTACCTCACCAGTCTGCCCGCCCCGGTCTTCTTATCCCGCGAAATGCCATCCATGCCTCCCGCGACACCCGCGCGGCATCGTTCCGCACTGCTTTCCGAGGCAAAGTTCCCAGATACCAAGGTACCTCGATGCAAACGCCGCGCAGCATGACCCAGAGGGAAGACCAACTGTCGTTTTGTCCTCCGTCATAAATGGAGGGAGGGTGGCGGTTTCGTTTCCTCTTTTCTCTTTCTTTTCTGTTGTGTTGTAGGAGATGTTCATAGATTGAGGTTCTTACATGTCAAGCTCTTTATAGCCTGTACCCCCTTTTTTTTTTGGATCGGGCTTCGATACGTGAGACGTGGGAACTTGATTCCAATCTACAGCTTTTTTTTTTTTAAAATATATTTTCCCTTTTTGAATATACACGAGGTGAAAAAAAGGGGAAAAGGGCCTTCTTATCACGATAGGTGGTGGGTTGGAATCGCAGTTGCAATAGACCACAACCACAACCACAACCACAACACACGCACACTCATATAAAATGGCCCCCTCGGCAGTTTCACCACCCCCCCAACACCCCGATTCCTACCCCCCTCCGGGCAACTTCACCGGCTACGACCACGTAACCTGGTGGGTGGGCAACGCCAAGCAAGCCGCAGCCTACTACGTCAACCTCTTTGGCTTCAGGCACATTGCCTACCGGGGCCTCGAGACGGGCAGCCGCTACTTTGCCTCGTACGTGGTCGCCAACCACGACGTGCGCTTCGTCTTCACCTCGCCGCTGCGGTCGGCCGCCCATCTGCCCGCCGAGGAGGCCATCCCCCCCGAGGACAGGCAGCTCCTGTGCGACATGTACGCGCACCTGGAGCGGCACGGCGACGCCGTCAAGGACGTGGCCTTTGCGGTGGACAACGTCGAGGGCGTCTATCACAAGGCCGTCAAGGGGGGCGCCGTGGCGGTGCAGGAGCCGAGAGTGCTGCTCGACGCCGACGCCGACGCCGACGCCGACGCCCACGAGAGCCGACAGCACGGGAGCGTCGTCACGGCCGTGATCCGCACCTACGGGGACACGACGCACACGCTCATCCAGAGGGGCGCCTACTCCGGTCCGTTCCTCCCCGGCTTCCGCGCCGCCAAGGCCTCGACGGCGACGGTGCATCTGCCCGACGTGCCGCTCGCCCGCATCGACCACTGCGTCGGCAACCAGGACTGGAACGACATGGTCTCCGCCTGCGCCTTTTACGAGCGGTGCCTCTCCTTCCACCGCTTCTGGTCCGTCGACGACAAGCAAATCTGCACCGACTTCAGCGCCCTGTCCTCCATCGTCATGGCCTCGCCCAACAACCTCGTCAAGATGCCCATCAACGAGCCCGCCCCCGGCAAGAGGAAGTCCCAGATCGAGGAGTACGTCCTCTTCAACGCCGGCCCCGGCGTCCAGCACATCGCCCTCCTGACGCACGACATCATCGACGCCGTCACCAACCTGCGCGCCAGGGGCGTCGACTTCATCGCCGTCCCGCCCTCCTACTACCACACCATGCGCCAGCGGCTCAAGACGGACAAGCGCACCTGGGACCTCCGCGAGGACCTCGACACCCTGGAGCGCCTCAACATACTCATCGACTACGACGAGGCGGGCTACCTGTTGCAGCTGTTCACGAAGCCCCTCATGGACCGACCCACCGTCTTTATCGAGATCATCCAGCGGAATGAGTTTGACGGTTTCGGTGCCGGCAACTTCAAGAGCTTGTTTGAGGCTATTGAGCGGGAGCAGGCCCAGAGGGGGAACCTATAGAAAATGGTAACAAGAGAACAAGGTGGATTTTTTTCTTTCTCTTACATGTCAGGAGTATTTGATATTCTGGCATCTTCTTTCTCTTCCTTTCTTCTTGCTTTTCATGTATATACTTTGCGCCAATATCCCTATGCATATATGAGACCACGACCACAAAGAATCATGTCTCCTTTCCAGGACTGATTTCGATATCCTCTGGGGCGGGTGATTCGTAAATAAAGAGTATCCGATCAGACGGTCCACGTCGCGTCCACGTCCATCTAGAGAATCCCGCTGGCTTCAAAAAGCAAAGATATCCCGTGAAATTCAACAAAAGAATGGTCCTTCTACTGCGGACATGTATGCTGAGATCCCCGCGCGATCTGGTGCTGACATCCCAGATGTAGCCGCTTGGGGCTTGAGGACGAGACATGTCAAGAAATGAAAGTGAGCGAGGAGATACTGAACATGATAAGGAGGAAGGAAAGAAAAGTGGGGCGTAAAACGGGCAGCAAAAAAAAAAAAGACCCAGGGGGCGCCGAGAGAGCGAGAAAATACTGAGGGGAGGGAACATAAACAGGGACAGGAGAATATAGGACATAAAAAGTAAAAAGGTAAAAGAGGGTAAAGAGGACGCAGAGGAAGAAAGTAAAAGTAAATAAAAAGTAAATAAATAATATGTATAAAGGGGGGAAGCAGAAGAAAAAAGCATATCACTTTAATGCCTAGAAGGCACACCATTGCACTCATCCACTTTGTTTTTCTTTTTCTCTTTTTATTCAAATCGTTGATTGGAAGCTACTCAGCCGTCCTCTAATAATTTATTGTACAACTGTAGATAGGCACGGAGATGTAGCCGTCTCGGCACTAAGGCCATGGAGAATAGAGTACAAGGACGAAAAAGATGAAAAAGATGAAAAAGAAACGATACAAAAAGACCAAAGTCCGAAATCAAGCTTCTGCTCTAAACTCATCCATGCATGCATTCGTTGTATATGTAATGTGAATGTTTGAAAAGAAAAAAGACATAAGAAAAAGACATAAAAAGAAAAAGATATAAAAAGAAAAAGAATATAAAAAGAAAAATAAAAGATAAAAAAAAAAGAAAAAAGTAAAAAAAAAAGAAAAAAAAAAAAAGAAAAAAAACCATTTCGCTTTTATTGCCGACCCCTTGCCCATGCTTCTTCAAAAGGCGAGATAGAAAAATAGTTCAAGAGAAAAATCAAGAAAATCAAGATAAAAACACCCCCCTGCTGATATGTACCCAAAAACGCCACGTCACGCCTCATCTTCATGAATCAATCTCCATCGCTCCATTCACTTGCCTCAGCGGGTTGCCATTCCATTCCGCGCTTGCTACTGGCGGTGGTGCACCTGTCTCGTCTTGCTGTCCGGCGCTGTTGCTGCTCTGACAGCCCGGACAGTTGTGAATGACCTCATGGGCAAACACGTCGCAGTCGATGCAAAAGTGATGGCCGCACTCTTGGCATGCGTAGCGGCCGCTCTCGCTGACACCCACGCCTTTAGTCTTGGTCTTGGTGTTGGTCTTGTCCTTGGTCTTGTCCTCATCCTTGGTCTTGTCCGCCCCGTTGGTAACGACGGTGTTGCTGTCCTTGGGAATCTCCGGAAAGGGACACAGACACGAGAAACAGGCCACGGAGCGCCGGGCCTCTCGCCACGACACCTCGACCCAGTTCCGCAGCGGAAACAGATGGTGGTACGATCGGGCCAGATGCGTGGAGAGAATCAGCGTCAGGCCACAGGCCGGACACTCGGCCGGCAGACGGCACACGCGGGCGGAGCACCGCGTGCAGACGTACCCTTCGCGGATGGGCTGGCTGTGACAGGCACAGAGACTGATGCTCCCGCTCGGAGCCAGCGTGCGGGACGGGAACCCCATCATCAACAGACTGGCCGTGCTTTGTTCCTTGGTTCTCGTCACGGGGGGCGTGGTGCCGGCCATGAACAAGTCCCGGAAGTGCACCTCGTCCATGGCGATGTTGTACTGCCGGTCGTCTCCGGCATTGGTACGCGCGCAGAGCTCGGCGCAGATGGCCACCTGGGCCGAGAGCCCGACAATCGACACGCGTATCTTGTCCGCGACCAGATGCGCAATGGTCTCGTGGATGTCGCCTGGGTCGCTCGACAAGAGAGCTCCGTAGATGATGAGGACCTCTCGTGTGCCATGTGATGGTGCGTGACTAGTGCGGATGATGAGTTAGTTTTTTTTTTGTTGTTCTTGCTCATTATTAATATATAATGTGTTTCATGAACAAATAAGGAATTGAAAAATGAAAAAAAAGAGGAAGAAGAAAAGAAAAGAATAAAAAAGGGAAAAAAGGGAAAGAAAAGAAAATTGTAAATCACCTACAAAAGCGCACCACGACACATTTCCAACGCATTCTGCAAACTTGGATTGCCCTGCGGCTCCTGTCCCTCCACCCCCCTCAACCGCTCAACATGATCGGCCGGATTCCCACCCAGCTCGCTAATCCGTACGGCCACCCCATCCCTCATGCCAAAAATGCCCAGCTGCGAAATGGGATTCTGCTCAAAGTACTCCTTGACAAACGCGACCGCATACCCAATCGTCAGCCGATACCGCGTCGGCAGCAGGTCCTTCTCCGCCATGGCAAACGACATGTCCAGCACCAGAATCATGTGTCGTATGATGCCCCTCTGCAGGGGCGTCGTATCGCGCATCAGCCTCCGCCGCTTCTCGGCTTCGAGGAGCGTGAGGTTCAGGACGCCATCTTGGTCCTCCTCGGGGAGATTGGTTTCCCACGTTCGTTTGGACTTTTCCCATGCCTGTGCGCTGTTGGCGCCCTTTTTTCGCTTTTTGAGTCGGCTGGACTGGGAGGAGGTGTTGTTGTTGTTGCTGCTGCTTCTGCCGTTATTGTGGCCGTTGCCGTTGCGGGAAGAGGGGCCGTCGTCGTCGGTGACTTGGTGGTCGAGCATGTCGTCGTCGGACATGCCGTCGGCGACGAACTCGCCGTCCGAGTCGGCCATGGTTTTGGGGTTTTGGGGTTTTGGAGGTTTGGAGGTTTGGGGTTCTTGGGGGAGGAGCGCGGATGTGTTCGAGGTGGACTGGGCTTGAGCCCCGTAGCAGCAATTCTGGAAACTCAGTGACCCTTTCTCTTACTTCCTTTGTTTCTTTCTTGTTTTTCTGGCCCCCTTCTTGCGCAGATCCAACGTTTCCAATTGGTGCTGCGTAAGTGGTGATATACCGGACGGAAAGAAGTTGCGGTTGTGAATGGTTATTGTGAGTGGAAGAAACAAAACGAGGCTCGAAGCTTGTCAAAGTTCATTGACATGCAGCCTTGTCCAACTCCACCAGTTGTGAGCTCCGCCCACCCACCAATGACAGCCGAGGCGGCTCAACCACTCAATCCGTCAATACTTCGTACCATGAGTAACGTTAAGTTTTGATTTTTGAATTCTACGTCGTTTTTTTCTGCTTCTTTCCTTCTTTACCGCCTAAGAAAGTCTTTTCTCATAAAAAAAAAATCATCTTAACTATACGACACGATGGGCAGACCACATCTCAAAAACGATTATGGAGCAAAGTTAGACTTCATTAGATTAAGTCGCTACGTGGGGTATTATATAAGACGATAACCGTTTTCTAAATTAAACATTGACCGTGCGCTTCTGGCAAGGTCGGGGCATTTCGAGCGTGTCGGATTCCAGTGTCATGATCCAACTCGGGAAAAATGCTTCTCTTTCCTTCTCCTTCTGGTCTTGTAGTCTGTGTTCATAGCGCCGTAGGCCCGTTCCCCTTCCAGCTCCTGTTCATTCAACATAAGACATGGGCAAAAGCTTGTATACAGGCACAGCCTGTGTTGTGTGACCGAGTATCCAGGTATCCAATGGAAATTCATTTTTCGGCCGCTTGCGTCATTTCTTCTTCTTTTTTTTTTCGTTTCCATACACACGTCAGATTGCTGCCCAGCAAACTGTACACGGTCAAATCGTGTCACTCGTCCAGTCCAAATAATAATGAGGAACGTTGTGCAAATCCATCAAACACATCTGCCGTCTGACCACAAAACGGAGTCGTCCATTTCGGTGAAATATGACGAACAGTGGAGGGGAAAAAATTGGTATACTCCCACCGATAAACGCCGTACCCAGAAGTAAGGATTAAAAGGGGAAAGAGAAAAGGAAGAAAAAGAAGATAAAAAATAATCAAGAAATAGAGAGAAAAGGAAGATGAAAAAAGTGGGAATAATAAAAAAAAAAAAGTAGAACCAATGTCAACCCAAATTATTAGCACATTCAGACACTCCCCTCATCAATCGTACGAGGCAGTAGTCTGCATCGGCCAATCGTCCTCGGTAATACTTGACCAGAAGATCCACACGGCCACGATGGAAAACAATGTGAAGAGGATCTCGAATAAGGATCCGTCGATTTTGCCACTCGTGCCGTCGCAAATATATCTGCTAATGGCATAGTTGAAGATTTGACCGATGGCAAACAGTAGGGCGGCGGCGATAAGATAGACCATGGGACGAAGCTCTCCGAGAATGCGCAGGACCAGAATCGTTTCCAAGACGAAAAAGGCGACCAGGAAGATGAGGGGTATTAGTTGGTAGAGGACGTATAAGGCGACATTCCGGTTGGGAAGCTCATAGCTGCTGTTCCAGTACTTGGTCCATTGAAGACCAGTATCCAAAGCAATATAGCCGGTGCCGATGAACAAGACGAGGGCAGAGACGACAACGAGACTAATGGAGAGAGGTGTACCATCGTCGATGAGCTGGTAACCGATGACGGCGTTCATCATGAGAATCCAGGTGGTTGCAATGATTAGGCCAATGTGGATGGAACTAAATACCTGCGTAAGAGTTAGCACTATTTACAATTGAGCAAACACACACATGCACACACACACACACACAGAGAGAGAGAGAGAGAGAGAAGAGAGAGAGAAGAAGAGAGAG
>AFRA01001379.1:0-10686 GCA_000223055.1 Claviceps fusiformis PRL 1980
AATATTTTTTAAAATTTAACTATAAAATAATTTATAAAAAGAAATTTAAAAATAATAAAGCTAATACCTTAAGTTAATAAGTAAATTATAATAAAGAAATACTATTAAGATTAAAATAACTCCTTAAGGTAAATCCTAATCATAGCTTATAATAATAATTAATTAATATAATATTATATATTAAAGTAAAGTATTTTATATATAATAATATTTTAGAATAAATAAAGAAATATAAAAATAAATTACTTAAAGAATATATATTAAAATATTTTTTTATATCTATATATAAAGAAAGAATTTAAATTTTAAAAATACTAAGAAAAAAAGCTATTACAATATTATATAAATACCTTATATTTAGTTATTAAGGAATTTAAAAGATTAAAAATAAAATATAATAAACCTTTAACTTTTTAAAAATTAAAAAAGTAGTATGTAAAGTAGTAACCTTTTATACTTAATATACCTATAGTAAAGCTATATATTATAAGCTATATAAAGAACTTAAACTACTATAGGTTATATAACTTTTATAGAAATTTATAGCTTTTAATTATATTACTAAGCTATTATTATTAAAAGAACCTATAACTAATATAAAATATAATAGTATTTTTATAATAACTAATAAACTAATAAAGTATAGGTATTTTCTTTTATATAAGGAATTTAATAATATTAAAGAATTTATATATATTTTTCTCTAAATAATAGCTAGTAACTATAGTTTTTTAAAAGAAATTATTTTAAATTAAAATACTATATTTACTTTAAAATTCTAATAAACCTTAATAGCCTAACTTGATATTAAATATTAACTTAATATAATATATTACCTATAAACTAATAAATAAACTAAATACCTAAACTAAACACTAAAATAATATTTATAATACTATATAAATTATAAATAAGATAATTAAGTAATATAGTTACCTATAGTATAACTTATATATAATAGCGCTATAGCTAAATCTATAGGGTTATTACTATATTATACTAACTATAAATATAATTCTAAAGCGCTCTAAACCTTAGTAAAAGGACTTAATATAAAAAAAGCTATATTATTAATAAAATAGCTAAGAAAGTTATATAAATAAATAAAATAAGAATTAAAATTTATAAAAAAATAAATAATAAAATACTATAATTAAAAAAAAAAACTAATCTTAAGGAAAGAAAGTATAGTATATTTTTTATAAAGGTATATTAAAACTATATAACTTAATAGTAAGCTAAATTATAAAAAATTAAAACCTTTTAAGATTAAAAAAAAGATTTTTAATATTAATTATAAACTTTTATTACTCTTAACTATAAAAATATACTCTATCTTTTATATTTTACTTTTAAAAAAAGCACTTATTAAAATATAAGCCTTAAAAATATAATAATTTAAAATTAAGAATAATTATAAATATAAGCTTAAAAAAATCCTAGAATTTAGATATATAAATAAGGAATAGAAATATTTAATTAAATAGAAAGAATATAACTACTAAGATAATATATAGAAACCTATAACTAATCTTTTTTATTATAATAAGGAAATTATAAAATTCTATAATTAAAATATTAATTTAATTAAACCTATAATTAAAAATTATTTACTAGCTTTAAAAATAAAAGTATTATAAGAATAATATTAATAATATAATATTATAAAGAAGAATTAACTAAAAATATATTAAAAGTATCCTAATTAATAGTATTTAATATTAAAGGACTTTTTACTATAGAAGCTAAAGCTAGTATAGCCTATTCTTAAGCTTTAAGCTTATCTAAGGACTAAATCCCTAAATATATTATTATATCTCCTTTATAAAGTAATAACTATTTTTAATAATAAAGACATTCTAAGCAATTTAATAATTCTTTAATATCCACTTAGGCCTTATATAAAACCTCTTATTTTATAGCTAATAACTCTTCTGCTAATTCCTCCTCTTTACTTAGACGTTTAGACTTAATAATAATATAGGTTATTGCTATATATTAGCTAGAAATAATAAAATAAAGATAAAAAAAAAAAAAGGGGCGACTAATAAGAACTAAATGCGGCGTTAAAAGCGTTGTAAGAATGACTGCAGCGAATATACTTGCTACACTTTATAGAACGCTTAACTATTCTATATTATAGCCTTTAAGAAGAATAGAATAAATATAGTATTATATTAAAACTGCACTTATTAATATAAGTATATAGATTATAACAATAAGATGTAATAGATTAGATGGTAAACTTATATAGTTAATTAGGAAGATTAAATATAGTAGTTTTTAATAAAAAAGCTAGAAAGATAAAAAAAAAAGGAAAAAGGGAAACACTTATAAGGAAAAACTTAAAGCTATAGAAAAAATAGCTGCCTAAAGCTAAATAAAATAGGTTTTTAAGGATAAGAAACCTAAGAAAAGGGGGGAATATATTATAGACTGCCCCTATAGATTAAACTAACCTTCTTCTAACTAATAGCTTAACTAATTATATTATACCTAGCGCTTACTGCATATATGCAGTAAGCTATGCCCCTAATTACTATATATTAGCTGTAAGCTCCCTCCGTAATTACTGCATATTCCTTATAAGCTTAGAATAGCCTCTTTCTATATAAAACTATCCTCTAGACCTAGATATCATAGCTAGCCAGTCTTCAATAACCTCATAACTTATTGCCTAGCCTGACCGCCTCGTAAATCTTTTGACCATACCCGACCTCAGCCGTCACATGCGGTGGTTGGAACTTGGTAGTCTTGTCTGGTGCTGGCGCGAACATGATGTGGCCTACATGGCATGGGGCCATTTGCTGTTTTGTCTTTCATTTGTTTTTACTGTATGTCCCGCGTCTTTGCATGGGTGATGGGACCCGATTTTGTGTTTTCCGAAGACGGGGTATTGGTCGTGGATGCACACCACTCAAAAACATGGCTCGTTTGCGGCAGTAAAATAGCAGAGTAACGCGATTAGATTGCGTTATTGATCTTTACGAAATTATGATGATAAATCACTCAGTTTCGGGCATGTTTTTTTTTTTCCCGCAGTCAAGCACCCAAGATCCAGATGGACCAAGTGCGCGGATTGTGGATGGACTCATCTCAACCAAGTGCTGCATGCACGCATTTCCCCGCAAATGCGCACGCATCAGTGCACACTAAACGTTTCTAGCGGCCATTGAAATCAGTAGGGTGCGCTGTCACGTCTTGTTTGGGAAAACTCTTTCTCTTCTCTTTCTTCCAAGGAAGTGACGAGGATGCAAATGTCAAGCAGGTCGTGAATGTTTTACGTTAAAAAAGGGCTGAGGACCGGGTAGGCGAGTGCTGACGACAGATCTGGGGCTAGTCTGGGTTATTTATATCTCGCCCCCCCGATGTGCATTCATTCCCGGAGGGAACATTAATCCCTGACAATAATACATGCCAGGTATCATGTGCTCAGACATGGGTATGGGAGGCCCCAGGAGATGGACGATAGCGACGGCGACGGGCGATGCGGGGGACTCTGGCCGACGATGGATGTGAAAAGGAAAAGAAAGGAAAAGAAAGGAAAAAGAAAAAAAAAGAAAAAAAAAAGAGAGAAAGAGAGAGACAGAGAGACTAAAAGGACTGAAGACTCGAGTCTGGCCTGGCCTGGCCCGAGAAGGTGGGGTGGGCCGGAACCACGATAGATCATGTTCTTTACTTCTGATCTTGACTGTCGACTGTCGACTGTCGACTGTCCACTGCTTATGGCTAGAGCCGCCATGAATCTGATCTGGTTTGTGAGCCGGCGGCATGCACGCTCCTCTTCCATGTCGCTCATGCGTGCAGCGCCCAGGCACGATGCATGCCCGTTGTGGGTTCAAAGTTTACATGTCGACCGTGGCATCGACACTACTGCCTGCTCTAGTGCACCACTAGGCATGGCTACCGCACACTACACACCGCAGTGACACTGACATTGACACAACTAGTTCTTGTGGCGAGGCCGGCACCAGCCAATCTGGGGCAGACACGGGCCACGGCTGGCGTCGGGGCCGTCGGCGTCGTGAGTCGTGAGTCGTGAGTCGTGAGTCGTGACTGAGGTGATGGAGGAACTATCTGCACATGGAGTCATGGACCGCACCTGGACTAAAACTCTTTAGTGGGCTTCGCGGGGCGCATCAGGAGCTTGTGGTGAAGCGTAGAAGCGTCAACCGGTCCACGATGTTGGAGACGGCCCGTTTTGGGCATGAAACATGACAATGCTGCCTCCATCGTTGATTCACCCGTCGTCGTAGCCTCGGTTTGCGTGCTGTTCGGCAGCAAATCAAGGACTCTTCCCAGGTTGCGTCCAACAAGAGAAATGGAGACGAAGGACAAGGAACAAGATGAGGAGAAAAAAAAACACAAGACGAAGAAGAAGAAAAAAAAAAAAAGACGCAGAGTCCAGAGTCCAGATGACGAGATCATCGATCCCGTCAACTCCACACATCCATCGCAACAGCTCTAGACGCGGGCTTCCGCATTCCCCTCCACCTTCATGCGGGCGCCGTAACACACTTCATGCCGCCGGAAACTCAAACAGCGCCAATCTTGACGGATTCGTTTCCCTCTAGTCAAAGGAACCTGTCTTTTTGAGCCTGAAACTTGCCAGCATGGTAGGAAAAGACGTTGCTGTGCTGGTCCGAGATGCCTGATTTAGAAACGAAACGATAAAACCATTGACGACGAAACGGCACTATACTATCAATTTTCATGCCGGATAAGAAGCAGTTGTCGACGATGTAGTGAGACTCGATTGTGACAGGAGGAGCAAGGAAGAGACACTAATACTCCTCCTATCATGTCCCAAATTTGCGGCTGTGGTGGTGGTCTTGGCAAGCAAACGTTGGGCAGAGCGGGAGTACATGCATGTACAGTTCGCATATCGAAGTACCTAATCATTCGGGGTTAGGTACCTACTAGCTACTTAGGTCCCTAATGGGTAACAAGCACGGTCGAACCACAACCGCAAACCATGACCATCGCACTACTGCTCATGGGGAAGAGCTCATGTGCCACTCTGAAGCTTCCAGATCTGGCGATATTGCCAAAGTGGCCCGCAGCAAATTCAAGAAACAAAAATCGGGTTTGCGACGCTCCGAGGACTTTTCGGTACTTACCGTCCGTATACAGCTGAGTACATGGTCGACGGTACCTAGCATGTACATCATTGTCGCGACTCTGTGCTTGACGCACGGCCACGGTTTTCACCACCGTTCGAAGCACCAACGCCCGCCGCCGTGTTGGTCATGGCTAGTCGGAAAATAAGGGCGTCAAGGGTCCGTAAAGGCTCCGGAATGCATCTATTTCGTCTGCTGGAATCGAGATTAGGGTTGGGTGTACGGCGATTGTGTGGAAATGAAACATGCATACGAATGGGCTGCTACCAATCGACTCGCTGAGAAAAACGTCAAAAGTCCAAATGGAAAAGAAACAAAACAAAATTGAGGGCAAAGGCAAAAAAAAAAGGTGTAAAATTGAGAGAGAAAAAAAAAAGGAAAAAGAAACGAAAAGAACAAGTCTCGCCTGACCGGGACGGCCTAGCGGACACGGTAGGCCACGGTAGGCCAAGCCACCTGAGCTCGAGGCTTTCACGGCAGGCGCAGCCATTGGTTCCTTCCATGCATTGCCGCCCTAGGACCCGCAAAGCCTATTCATGGCTGCAGGTCGCAACTTCCACGTTTGCCAATGTCTCAGTGCGACATCTGTCGACCCATTCATTATTCATTGATCGATTCATCCATCATCCATCCCGCGACCCTAAAGAACCAGACTGAAAAGAAGGAAAAGAAATGTGCAAACGCATCTTGAGTCGAGGCTCCCTGCTCGATTCTGCCGAGTCACCATGTTTTACTGCCACAAACAGACCTATCTCAGGACGACTATCGACACGATGGATGATGGATGATGGATGATGGGTGATGGGTGACGGACGACGGACGACAGACGATGGAAGATGGGCGTGGACCATACAACAAACCAGACCTGTTCTCTCTATCTCTGGCACGTCCATCCATTTACAATACTCGGTTCAATGCTCGGACGCTCATTGTCGACACGCCCCCCGGTTTCATAGCTGACTCTTGTAGCCCCCCTGCTCCTGAGCTCAGACCGCCCGGTCGCTTTGCTGATGGAGTCCTTCAAATCGGGCACCCGAGGCTTGCCAGACGCATCTTTGACCTCACCACCGTTTCCTCCAACCGCCACGCAGCGGCGTTGCCACGCGCCATCGTGCTCGCATGCGACTTTGTCATCTCTCATGGTGCCCATGGAGTTGCCGCGCCTACGGTTTCCACCGCTGCAAGCTTCAGGACGCCCCGTCGACTAGCCTACTCGCACACACGCATCTCCGACATGGGTTCCCGAGAGGGTCTGCAGTGTTGTTCTGCTGGGCTGTCGCCTTGATGCGAATCAGACGGCTCCCCGAAATTGCGTGCCCCCCCATGGTCTGGCGTCTGAGTGTACTGTGTGTTGTACCTTACCATGCAGAGAATTGTGCTTTCTGTGTGTCCCATGTCTCGTGGCGCTGATGGTCCGACGTATATAGATGTCACACTCTCCCGCCATGAGTGGTTTTGTTTTGGCCTTATCCTTCATCCTCTTTCGTTCTGTATCAACCTTCTGTTTTGTTCTCTCTTTCCTGTTTTGGAATTCTTTTCTGTCTTTTAACCAACCGAACAAAGTCAAAGTCATTCTTTTTCTTTGACTCGATATCACAACTGGATTCTGATATCATTCCCATCTCACACACTCTATCGCTATATCCACTCTTTGTCTATTGCTACAGAGTATGAAGCACAACGCTCTTTCCCTCGCGCTCGCCGCTGCGGGCGCTCAGCAAGCGGCTGCGACCTTTGGTCTCCTTGGTCTCGGCGGCAACGGCAACGCTAACCTTGATGCCCACCTTGGCGTCGGTGCAAACGTGGGGGCTGGTGCTGGTGCCGGAGCTAATGTCGGCGTCGGAGCCGGAGCCGGTATTGGTGCAGGAGCCGGCATCGGTGCCGGAATTGGTATCGGAGCCGGAATTGGCATCGGTGGATCTTTCAATTTCGATGTGGGCTTCAGTTCTGCCAAGGGCTACCCTGCCCCTGGCACCATCATCAACCAGTGCACACCGGAGCAGGAGAAGGGCTGGGACTTCAACGACCTCGGCAGTGGATCCTTCAACAAGTATCTTGGCTTCGACTTCGGCGGCGGTTGGACTTGTGAGGATAATAAATCCAAGCGCGGTGTGCTTCGAGGCCGAACCTTTGGTCTCCTTCAAAAGGCTATTTCCGGTATTTGCAACTTGGGTGCCAACGCCAACGCCAATGCCCATGCCGATGCCGGTCTTCATATCGGCGTCGGTGCCAATGCTGGTGTTGACGCTTTCTCCATCGGCAGCTTCGACATTTCTACCGAGTTTGATGCCCATCTGGAGTTCCACTACGACATGGCAGACGGCAGTGTTTGCAAGCACTTTGCCGACTGCAAGCAGGCTGGCTCTACTGTCGTGAACAACCAGTGCGGTGGTGCCAAGAAGGTCCGCATCGTTTATCCCAACCACCCTCAGAACAAGAAGAAGTCGTGCAAGGTTACTTGCCACAAGATCAACTGGCACTGCGGCAAGCACACGTCTACCCCTCCTCCCTCAGTGTCCATTCCTGGCACACTGACTCAGCCTGATCAAATGACCACCGCCAGCATTTCTGGAGCCACCACCTACTCGCAGCCAGACCAGCAGACGATTACCACCACTGCTCTCAGTGTTCCTGGAGCCACAACCACCGACTCCAAGCCCGGCCAGCAGACCACTTCTAGCGCGTCTGGTAGCACGACCTACTCCCAGCCTGGCCAGGAGACTACTCCAGGTCTTCCCGGAGCCACCACCAACTCACAGTCTTCTGGAACTACGACCTACTCGCAGCCCGGTCAGGAGACTACTCCCACTGTTCCCGGAGCCACCACCAACTCACAGTCCGGCCAGCAGACCACTCCCAGTGTTCCCGGAGCCACCAGCTCCAACGCCATCTGCCCCGGCGCTGGATCCTGCCCCGGCACCGATACTGGAAACGTCGTTCAGCCTACTGGTGACAAGCCTCAGCCAACTTCCCATACGCCCGGTAACAACCCACCACCCCCTCCTCCTTGCCCTGCTGTTGTTCCCAAATGTCTCAACACCTTCCTGGAGCTCAAGTCCAAGTGCAAGACCAACACGGATGCCGGCTGCTACTGCCCCAACAAGGAGTTTGTCAACATCATCTTCAACTGCATCTACGCCCACGGTGAGAACGACAACATCATCTCCGAGGCCATCTCTTTCTTCCAGGGCATGTGCGGACCTTATATTCCCCAGAACCCTGCCATTGCCACTGGCTGCCAACCCATCATTCAGGTCATCACTGTCACTGGCACGCCTCGTATCACCAACGTGCCTTACACGACCTTTGCCTACCCCGGCATCAGTTCCGGACCTGCTGCTCAGGTGACCGTTCCCGTCATTGCCATGCCCACTGCCGTTGTTCCTGCTCCCGGTGTTGCTCAGCCTACTCCTGGTATGCCTGGCACTCCTGGCACTCCTGGCACTCCTGGTACTCCTGGTACTCCCGGTACTCCTGGTACTCCTGGTACTCCCGGTACTCCCGGTACTCCTGGTACTCCTGGTACTCCAGGTACTCCCGACACTCCTGCTGTTCCCGCCCCTGGTGCTCCTGCTGCTCCAGGTGGTGCTCAGCCCACCGCTCCTGCCCCTGCCGCTGTTCCTTATGCTCCTGGTAGTGAGCCTGTCGGCCCCCCTGCCGCCAGTGTCCCTGTCGGTGGTGAATCTGGATACACTGGTGTTGTGGGCACCGGTGGCATGCCCGTCCCCACAGGCACTGTCCCTGTGACGGCTGGCGCTGGACGTGTCGGTGCCGGTATGATGATTGCTGCCGTTGCTTTCCTTGCAGCTTTGTAAGCTGTTCACGGACGGGTTTGACGAAATCGTGAAGGATCAATAATGCTCGGTATTTGTTTGATTATGTTCTTTGTCTCTCTTTTCACCTAGAACAAGTATACATGATAAAAAGAATTGTTTTTATGGATATTGTTTTAGGTTTATGTTTTCTTTGTTCATTAAGCAGTACGGTTGAAACAGAACGGCATAGGATACAGAGTTTTTAATGAAAAAGAAGAGGAATATATAATAGATTATGTTTGACTTCAGTTCTATTGAATGATATTGGCGTGATTTTTTTATCGCTTGAAAAGCTTCCATCAAATGGGGTATATGCCTGTCTGGGTCTTTTTGTTTCTCTCCTTTTCTCTACTTCTCTTTCACCTTGGCTCCATATTCCACGCTTCCCCGTTTCATGTTGTGTTCTACGTGCTGTGCTTGATGCCTGTTCCATCGCAAAGCTAGCTTACTTGAATGTTTCTGCTAACCAGTAGCGGAGGCTTGGAAATGCGCCGACGCCGAGACATGAGCCCGTAGTGGGAGGCTGAAACGGAGACGAAGGCGGATAAGGGGGGGGGGATAAAAGAGAGAAAAAAAGCCTGATTGCGAAGAAGCTAACGAAAATAGAAAACACTAGCTTACGAAGAAGCTAATAGAAAGAAGCAAGAAACAGCTACCAAAGGAGGTAATAAAAAACTAAAGAAAAAAAAAAGAAAGAAAAACCAGCTAGCAAAGAGAGAAGCTAGTAAGAAGAGGAAAAGAACAGCTCGCGAAGAAGGTAATGAAAAAAAAAATGAGTTAGCAAAGCACGTCGCGAAAACGGCAGATATACAGAGCGCAAAGAAGCAGCTAACAAAAAGAGGAAAAAACTTGCCTGCCTATGAAGACGATTCGTTCGGGCAGCCAGAAGGATTTAACAGCCGTAATAGACGAACCAGCTCAAACAGCTCATTCGAAAAACCTGGGGTCGGTCGAAACGATAGTTGCCTCTCGATGGTTGGTGGACAGAGGGGGGGCTGAGGGGATATATATGTATGTTGAGGTTGACGAAGCTGGAAGAGATGAGTAGAGATGGACACGAGAAACGTGGTCAGGAAGAGGAGGTGGAGTTGGGGGGCATCACGTATGAGAAGCGAAGGAGTTGTTTTTGCTACATGCGTATATACCAGGGCCCTATGCCAGTTCGAATCTATCGTCATCCCAGGCACAGGGTTCTTCCTCCGGTTCCTTGGAAACAATTACAGTAGAGAAACCCTTTTATATTATACTAAGGATACGTCACATCTACCAATCCTTCTCATCCTAGGAAAGAGGTCGACACCTTGGACTAAGTAGCATCTCTCCCCCCCCCTCTCCCCAGCGTCCCGATCTGCTTCAGATGCCGTCAGGTCTTGCACCAAAGCCAAGCCGTAGCCGCAGTCGCAGCCGCACGAACATGCTGGCCCCAAGATCCAAGAACGATTCTCCTGTGACTCCAGAAAGTAGTACGCGATTGGGCGCAGCATGTTCCTGCAAGACGGCGATTTCCCTATCGCTACGACGAAATCTGTTTTTCATCTAAAAGGCGCTCTATAGTCCCCGCTAATTT
Source organism: Claviceps fusiformis PRL 1980 (assembly GCA_000223055.1). Taxonomy (NCBI): domain Eukaryota; kingdom Fungi; phylum Ascomycota; class Sordariomycetes; order Hypocreales; family Clavicipitaceae; genus Claviceps; species Claviceps fusiformis. The sequence goes on from AFRA01001379.1 coordinate 10,503, forward strand.
ATGGTTCCCTTGACTTTACAAGTTCTTTGTCCAGTCTGCAATAACGCCTCCGTCCCGGCCGGGATGACGGAGGTATTGCATGGTAAGAGGGTTTTGATACAAAACGTGTCCATCTCAACGCGCCTACCCTAGGCATTGGGTTAAAAAAAAAAAAAAAAAAAAAGAGACGAAGAAAAGAACTCCT